>JBCFYV010003508.1:7120966-7140966 GCA_039000515.1 Timema cristinae | reverse complement strand
TGAAAGGGCTCTTAGTGTTAATAACATTTTCATATTTCATTTAAAATTTCAATATATACTTCAAATGTTTGTAAGAATAATTTTATTTATAGTAGGCCTGTAGTATTAAAAACTAATTATCATATTATTAACATTTTAGAAAACATTCTTAAATAGTTATAGTAATGAGCATTGTATAACACAAGATAAGATTTGAATTTATTTTTTAATTATTATTAGTTTATTAGAATTGAGAACAGAGTATAAATTGAGTATTGCAAAAATGGAAAATTATTATAAAATATGAAAAACCGAGCATTAGAACATTTCAAATAGCATTAAACACATTAAAATTAGGTGAAATTATAAAGTTGGAAAATATGATACATGAAAGAAAAATGTTGAAAATAAGGTTATGGTATTGTAGTGAAGAAATTAAATATAAAGTTGGTTACAAAGGGAACACAGAAAAGGTAAGTGTTTTAGCAATTTTTTTTAGCCAAAATAAATCAAATATTTCTTCACTACAAACAAAGAGTTTAATTTTCTTCACATTTTTATATCAACAATTCTTGAATATCTGTCATGAGTATAGCGGCATTAAATTATAAACTTTTTAAATTAAGAGAAAAAGTTGTCAGTTCATACAAAAACATTCCTTACAGATATTCAAGAACTGTGGATACAACTATATGAATAAAATTAAACTCGATGATTGTACTGAAACAATATTTGATCTATTTTAACCCAAAATTGGTTTTGATTTAAAAACACCAAAAACCCTTTTATATTTTATCACTACCCCTATTATTGTAAAATGTAATTGATAATATAACTAAAATTGAGAGATAAAATTAAATTATTTTTACTGATTCATACATTCATAATATATGAATATATGAATCAATAAAAATTAGTCAAAAGAACAATTAAAGTTAAAAATAACTAGGATATTACTGAATAAATATGAAAATACACAAGTCCATAACTGTAATCGTTAAAATATGAAGATTGAACTATCAACAAGTTAAATAGAGTCAATACTGTACTTTAACATAAAATTATTATATAAGCAAATTACAAACATATGTAACTAGAGGTGTTAAAATATTATAATAAATAAAAGTATTAATAAAAATTGAAGAAATGCGGTGATTTAAATAAATTTGAATTTTTAAAATCTTATCTGGAAGCTCAGCCCCTTTATAGGCTTTGGTGGACATAGTTTGAAGACAACCTAGTTTATTTTAACTTGACATGTTTCAATATTTTAATGTCATCTTCAGGAGGCTAAGTAAAAGAAATAAATAAATATAGGAAAACATTAAAAGTTAATATTGTAAATGATAAAGCTTTTAGAATTGAGTTAGATAAAAATCAAAAAAACCTTTTCTGTTAGGCAGATATGAGAGAAGAAATTGAATATCAGTTCGTCTACTGAACAAAAAACTAATGTATGTCTTTGATGGATGAAGTGTTGAGTTGCCATGTTGTTTGGCTAAATGGGTATAATTTTGTGACATATAATAGGAGAGAAGATTAAAGGAAAGGTTTGTAATGTGCTAGATTAGTCTATGTCATGGCTCACAAAGTTAAGATTTAAGATTATTATTATTATTATTAGGTGTTCTGTCTTATGACAGGTCCATTCTCTTTATCAGTGAACTTAGACTGCCAATGCCCTGTCCTCTGGCACAGGCCTACATACTTACCAGAAAACTGTAGGCCTCAAAATTCACAGGTAAAAACACAACAAAACATATAGTTATGACATTTTTTGGGTGCATCAGTCCCTTCTTCAATCAAATACTGTTTGGTACGGTATTATTTTTCCTTGGTTTCTAACTTTGTAATTTTACCTAATTTTAATGTGTTTCATATTCTAATACCTTATTTTTAATATTTCATAAAATATTTTCCATTACCAAAAATCTTTAACGGTTATCAATTCCAATAATAAAAATAAAAATAAATCATAATTTATATATTATATTCTTATGTACCTTTATGATTAAAATGATGTATCAAGATATATGTGACATATATTGATAAAAGAACAGTAGTTATAGCATTGTAAACAATAACTTATATCACAAAATTATCTTCGTTAATTATTAATATAAAACTTTGAAAGATTAAAAAATAGAAACCTAAAGCACATCTAACTAAAATGGTATCAATACAAATCTCCCCATCTTTTAATGTACTTGCTAAATGTTTTCCATCTCGATTACAGATGTGTGGTTAGTGGACTCTCAATTGAATACATTGCCTCAACCTGAGCTCAATGCTCCATTCAAGAATTATGTAGCAACAGCTGAACAAAATGCTCTACATAGTGATGCATCATGGGAAGATAGTCGGAGGTACCAATGCCCAAAGTGTTTCAAGACGTATGCTCAGAAGCGAACACTAGATAGACATTTGAAGTATGAATGTGGCACTGAACCAATGTTTAAGTGTCCATTTTGTTCTCAACAGACTAAGCGCAAGTACAACTTGTTCATGCACATGCAGCGAAGCCATCATGATGCTATGGAGCTCATACAATAACCTCGAGTTCAATAGCCCATTACTGGGATGGTTGCAAAGGCGAAGAAACAGAGGGGCAGGGGGGATTGGGGTTACCAGCCCACACAGAGACTTGAAAGGGACACCAAATATGTCTGCTTGGGGACACCTACTAATTATTTTGATTATATCAAAGCAGTTTTTGATCAGATCTGCTTTCAGATATGCCAGGGCCGCTACTGTTAGCAGCATACTCCTAATTTATAAAGTGAGCCATCTTTGTTTATGAGGCCATCACAGTTTCATTTGGACTTCAGTTCCTCAAAACATAAAACATTCCTACACCCTTGGGTAGTTGTGTATCTGACTCTGACCTAGGAGGTCAAAGATCTATCTCAACAGGCTGTACTGTGATTTCTCCTTCTCTCCTCAATCATATATGGGTTTATTTCCTTAAAATTTACATTTTTAATTTACCTTAGGCTTGACTTTTTATATGCTTTGTATCGTCATTCGTATTATGAATTAACTTAATAGTTATATTGTTTTAGACCAGTGTAGGCTATTAAAACGTAAGAGATAATAAGTTTTTAATATGGTTAAGGAGAGGAATTTTAAGAAAATGCAGTGCTTACCCGGAGTTAAATTGAAAACAACATAGTGGGAAAAAAACTAAAATCAATGCACCTTGCCAGGAATTGACCACTGGCCTTTTAGAAATAAGAGCTCAGCACACTAGCAACAGTTACTTAGCTCAACTGGTCTTAAATAGTTTGTCACTAGTTCTTTCACCAAAGATTTAAACAAAACCGTGTTGAATGTTCTTGGATTAGATGTTTACAAATACATGTACACAACCGATTGCTTACATCCATAAAGCTTGATCTAAACTTGTATGTGAATAAAGCCAAAATTTGTACTAGTGACATTAATGTTCTCTTTCTAAATATTGATTAAATAGGGGAAATATAATCACTGTATGATGTGACCCTTTGTTTTACATGCTACGCTCTTAACTATAAAAAAAATTACTAAGCCAAAAGGGGAAATGGTTTTAATCAGACTTTCAACATTTTTCAAGAAAGATACAGCAACAATTTATATCATAAGGGTTAATCTATTGTTATAGGTGTAGTGTAAATTTAACCTCTCCTTTGTACACTCTATTTGGATTCAATAAATTGTACATAGTATTACTCTCTGTAAATATAATAGATGCACATTCACTATTTCTTTATTAGCCTCTCTTACAACAAAATATTCTCAAATACCTAACCGTCTTGTATCTACAAGGTCACCATCAGAGTAATTTTGTATCCAGACAAACTTTGGTTTTGGTACCTCTTAATATATAACATCCTATGACCTTGAAAGAAGTTCATTACAAGATGGATGATCTACATATGTCCTTGTATATTGCTTTCTTGATTTTTGATGGTTGGATTTTCATTAAAGTTATATCAAATTTTCTTTATACTTTGTTGTGGCCCTAATTAACATTGAAAAGATAATTACATTTCTTTAAAATTTCAAGGATTAAAAATAAAAAGCAAAACTAGGTCCCTTGACTTATAAGAGTTATATTTTGTTTAAATTTAATCCTTATACATTTTGAGCCAAGTTTCTATGATTTGAGTTTAAGAAGATTAATCAGATATGCAAATTATTTGTTCCACCACTTTTTTTTATTAGTGTTGTTTGAGTTTTGCTTACAATTTTGGACATTATAATATTTCATGCCCCAACATCATACAACAACAAAATATTTCAAAATTTTGTTAGTTGTAAATCTCAAAGTTATGTTAAATGAAGTACAAAATGTTTAATGTCTCAGTTATTACTAAAAAATGTATGAATATGTTGTATTTTGGTAGGTATATATCAAACACATAAAACAACAATAAAAATATTGTAAGAAAATAATAACTAATGTATACAGGAAGTAAAAAATATTTCTGTGCTTACAAAACAAATTACACACACCATAGTTTTATATGCTTGAAATAAAGTGTACCTATTAATATGTCATTAAATACCTCATTCTGTAATTCAATGGTTATTAAACTGTCTTTTTTCTGATCTTTATCGATACAAAAGAAATTATACTTTTGGAGAAGTCAATTTCCTTTGCAATTTTGTTTTTAATGGCAAACATTGCCAGAGATGAAATCCTATCCTGCTCCATTGACGATCTTCAATAAATTCTAACTTACTAAAACTTCGCTCTCCATTGTCTACAGTCAATAGCATGTTTTGCCCATATGTTTTTGTTATATTTTTTTTTATGTTGTAGCACTTACAAGGTTGTTATTGATATTATATCCACAATCATGGTGGGCTGAATATTACTCAGCTCCTTTGACAACTTGAATACATCACTGTCAGATTCCGACTTCAAGATTGTATACTTACACAGAATACACTCTAACTCTTAGCTGAGATTAAGTAATTGATCATTTTCCAGCAAATCTTTCATATAGTATAGATTTTTTTTAAAGTGAAATGAGAGCCGAATAAAATGCCTTTTTAAGGAACCCATCATGTTATTAATAAGTGGATGGAAAACGCGGTCTTTAAAATTGTCTTCTATATTTAGAGAATTTTCATCAACAGCTTTATAGTTGAACATTTGTTTTTTCTTCCTCATTTGACCGGATGCTTTAAAGCTAGCATCAATGCCCAAATCAGAGGCTATTTATTTTGCTGTACTCATTGCAGAAACATAGTTTGAACTTTGATATTCCCTCACAGAATTTATGCAATTATTCAAAGATCAGTAGCATTCAGGTTTCTCAATAGTTTTTGATATATTATCTTGTTCATTATGTTTACTTGAAAAGCAGATCATACCAGATTATAAGAGTCAAAACAAAAGAAAAAAATTTCAATTAGTTAGCAAGCGACTTGGCCTGATGACAATTTTGAATCACTGACGTTTTAATCTACACTCAAAAGACCCTCATAAAGCTTGATGAATTGATACCTCACAAGTACCTGTCAAATCTGCATTTCTGTCATGTTTTGCAGGCTTTTTTTTTTTTTAAAGAAAAAGTTTGGACATACCTTAGAATACATAAACATTGTGTAAATGCTGCAAATGTTGTAAAACCATTTTAAGTACACAATACTCTATTGCACGAGTTACACGGTTTTATGTTTCAAGTTATGAAGCAAGTGTATCACCTGTACTCAATATAATATTCCTAATAATGACACAAATTGTTCTAAAACATTAAAGGAAAATAGTACAATACCAAATATTTGTGTGAACAATTTATGCCTTTAGAAAAAAAAAGTATATAATTTTCTTTAAGAGAGCATCATTGCGTGCCCCCTCTAGCCTGGTGCCCTGGGCGGTTTCCCACTTTGCCCGTTCCTTGCGATGGCCTTGTTTATATACTTAAATATATCACCACCTTCTGCCATTAAATAAAATTGTTAAATTAGATTTAAGATCTCCACTTAGAGCTCTAATCAAAGAGATAAGATATCTTGATTGTTAATTTTATAAATTACCCACTTCTGTGGCTGCATGGTCTAAGGTTTCACTTTCACAGAAGAATGTACTGCTGAATTTCTATTAAATTTCGGTAGGGTTTACTGAGGGTGGTTTTCCCTAAATGGTTTTCCACTCTCCTTCCATACAAATGTGGGTGTATTACCCCTAAATTCAACCTTTCTCATCCCTAATACACTAGCGTAAATAGTACATAAAGATAGTAAGACATGGTGCCAAAGAAAAATACAAATTATATTATAACACTGATATTAAAGTTGTAAATTGTTGAAAAAAATTGTAGACTTAAACTGTAATAAACTTAAAACTGTAAAAAATGTAAATTATAATAAAAATACACATGACAGAAACAAATAAATTAGAACCTGACCATCCTTTTTTAAGTGTAATGTTTAACAAGAATGTAAATAGCTAAGGAATAATTTTAAAGGGTAAGGTTGAGCAAAAAATCTTAGATGAAATGCATCCACATTAGTATTGATAGAGAATGAGGAAACAATAGTTAAAATACCATCTGTAAAAAGACCCTCACTGCACCAGGTTGAGATTCGAACCATGGCCTTCCTATCAATTCAAACATGTGCAGTTTGAGTCTAACCTCTTATACTGTTCATCCACAATCTTATCATCAGCAGGTGTAAGTGTGGTTTAAGTTGACTAGAGAGTACCCAAAGAGAATGTAATGACTAAGTTGTAACCTTACATTTGGAATTCAAATGTTATATACATACTAAGTCACTTTCCATACATACCAAACAAAAAATTACAAATTGATAATATTAAATAATATCAAAGTAGTGCATTTAATAAATTAGTGATATTCTGAATATCTTCTTAGTTGTCCAATATCCTCCTATGTCAACAAATTCTCACCCTCCCTTAAATCACAATTTAAAAAAATAGTCTAGTTAGTATTGGTAGTTATTACAAAAATATATTAACTAATACCTACTATGACAAAATAAACAGTAGCTTAAGAATGATAAGTTTCTATGCACACTAAACTGAAGAGAAGGTTCTTATAATCAAGAAAGTCACTAAGGCATATCAACATATTTTAGATTCATATAATTCAATATGATTAATGTTATTAAAATCAAATAAAAGTAATAACAATTTTATTTTATTGGCATGGTTAATATTATAATTTTCTAATTAGAGTAGTGCTGAAAAATCAAGAGATGCAAGGCCTTGGGTGTATAACATTTCCAAAAACATTTCAAGCAAATAAATATATTTCATGTTTCTATTTTCAATAAATATATTTATATACTCCAATTCTACTTTCCTTCATTTCATTATTTGTATAAATTGTTGTTTAAACCTTCTATTTTTAGCCTGCATTTAAGTTATATTACTAAAACCACATTGTATCACTATCACAGTTTAAGAAAAAAGTTGAGAAAAAGGTTTATTTTTTGACACTGTGGCATCACTTTTTTCAAGCAAATCTGTTTGTCTATAATAAATAAAGAGACAGTGCAATGTTGCACTGACTTGAAATCATACAGTCTATAAGGAGGAGGCACCTTTTAATTTAGCATTAATAATAAGGATATTAAAATTTGATTTAATTCTAAGGTGTTGTTAATGATGACATTAAAAGTTCCGACCAATTGTTAAACCTGTCCTCAGTTAATATGCATTAAATTGCACTCTTCTTATGATTTTTTTTTATGTTTTCTAAAATTATGAAAATGTATATCCTTCATCTTCTATCTAACAATATTTGGTGAAAGCAATGAAGAAAAGAAAATGTTGTGATATGTATCAAATCATCGCCTACATAATATATTGAAAGCATTCAAAATCAATGCTTTCATTTAACAATTTATTAAACTATAACCATTATAAGAATGTTCTTATATTATTATCCAAATAGCATATATAATTGACCATATAATACACAAACAGATCAAGTGACAAATGCATAATTTACTATTTCACTTAAAAAGACCACTAAATTACTTATTTTTATTGCATTGTTTTAACTCATCCAAATAGCTACAAGATTTAGGTTTTTTACAGAATTTTTTTTACAAACATTAACTATTTATTTTTGGTTGATTGTTTTTAATCTCTTTATACTTTCTTGAGTTAATCTGAGTTATGTTGTACAAAAAGGTATCACTCATCAAAAGTAACACTTTGTCCTTTGTTAACATCAAACTAAAACTAACTATTAAAGAACCACTAATATTTAAATTCGTTTTACCCTCTTATTTTTAATGTAACATGAATAAAAACAAACAAGTTATTACATAAACACACTTTGTCAACAATATCATAAAATCAATCACTAAAATAATACATTTTAAACAATAGAATTGACAGTAATTCTTAGAGGTAAGTGCCAAAAAGTAAATCTTTTAAAAATATAGTTTGTGACATAAATATGTTGATCTTAAGGGCAAATTTATACTGTTTCTCAAGAAGTTTGAAGGTCAATCAATAGATAGTGGCACAATCAGCAAGATTCCAGTTTAAAATATTAAGGACACATTTTTAAGATTCAAGGACACACAACAATCAATATGGATAGGCCTGGATAGAAACAAACACACTTCCATATTCATTTTTTCTTAAACTTCTACACTTTCCACCTCTTCACAGTCCCACAGTTACACATTGTTTTGAATTTTCGGAAATACGCTATTCCTTTTTTCATGAAGAGACACATTAAAACACAACAAAAGATATTTTGTGGAATAATTTGGCTTCTTTAACTTTCACTCACTTTACAATATTGTACAGTGTTTCTACACTATCTTACAACAGGTACATAATGGCTATAATTAAAATTTAATACTATGTATTTAAAATAATTATTGTTTATTTCTGAAATAATATAGTAAAATAATGATCAACCTTAATTCTACCAATTTGTAATATTGTTGACTTAGATTTTTTTATTTCTACTTTGGTTTGGTAAAAATATTGCTTAAAATGATAGATATTTGATTAATTTAAGATAATATTGTGACAAGATTATGTAATCTGATAGACAGAATATACAATATACATATAACAAGACCAAGATATACTAAAACATCAACACTCTTTCTCATTTAATTAACTAGGTACTTCAAATTGTGTATTGTTTGAAAGTTGATATTATGATTTTTATATTATTTACTTTGTAGTATATAAATAAAATCAATAAACTCATCACCAAGCCAAGGAAGCTGATGTTCTAAAACTCTTAAAAATATGCACTTTTTTTTTGCATTCAAAACCCCAAACCATGCACTAAAAATAGTTTTAGAAAAGTAGTCTACCTAAAAATTATCCAGCTATCTTGATATTATTACCAAATATATGCATCTTTAAATTACGTTCCTTTCTTCCTGACATTCTAGACCCACTACTTATTGTGTAGTTAGTGTAGACCTTCTGTTTTGTTTTATTTAATTTTGGCACTCTCCAGATGTACATAGGTTCCTAATCATGCTGTTCCCTTACAGGGTAGTCAACAAACGGTGTATAACAACTTTGTACTTAATTCATCTCCTTCATATATATGCTTTGTGACTCAATCCACCCTCATTCTCTCAACATAAGATGTTTCTTTCACATTTACATATTAGCTTCCCTTTCGAACCGCACTCCTCCAGCACCTGTTCATTACTGACGCTGTCCATACAAGTTTTTATGCTTACATTTATTCATTATCTCATTCCAACCCAATGGCGTAGCATCAGGGCAAGAAAGGCAAGCACTGTTTGTCTTTGATTGAAGATGTGTGTTTATTTTATTTAATGTTTGCAAAATTATTATTCTGGTAATCATTTAAATGTAATTCAAACATCAGTGGGTTTGAAAAAAAATCCCATGCTCATGCAATATGTGCATAGTCCATCTAATGGGGGTTGAAAGTCGGTATTTGTCCGAATTTCATCCCATTGATCTAACTAGTGTAGTTCTTATTTGTGACATCATAAATTTCAGGAGGGTAGATAAGGGAAAAACTGTGGATATCAGGTAAAAATGCAAGCAGCCGAACTACGACTTCTCTTGCCCGAAAGGTGATGACGAGAACTGAAGTCACTACCTCTCTCTTCCCCTTTCAAAACATAGAGGGATGTTAAGATGTAAATCCCAGAACAGAAGGACGCCCAAAGCCACAACTATCATAAGAAAAAATCACCTCCAAATAGCTTCTTGAAGAATATTTTTTTTAATTCCAAATATATATTATTATATATATATATATATTATATAAAACTCGGCCTATAAGTTGTTGTCATATCGCCTGCTTTCATGGAATGTAAGACTCAGAATATACAAAATAATATTTTTACTGGTTGTTCTCTATAGGTGTGAAACGTGGTATCTCACCTTATATGATGAAAACAAATTTAGGGTGTTAGAAAACAAGGTGCTTAGGAAGATATTTCATCCAAAAAGGTATGGGGATAATGGAGAGTGGAGGATGTTACAAAATTATGAGTTGCATACCCTGTACTCATCACATGACATTGTTAGTACAATGAAGTATCATATGTTGGGGTGGGCAGGACATGAAGTGCAAATTGAAAATTCTAGAACTTTGTTTAGGGTACTGACTGGCAAACTATTGGGAAGAACTTGATGGAGATGGGAGGATAACATTAGAATTAACCTGAAAAAGATAGGGGGTAATGAGGTGGACTGGATAAAACTAGCTCAAGATAGGGAGGGTAGGTGAGATACTTTTGTAAGTGCAGCAATGAACTTTTCGAGTTCCTAATGCCATAGAATAAGTAAGTAATAGGCCTTTCAACCAATTAGGTGTCAAAACTCAACAAAAATAATAAAAGTCTGAAAATTTAATACATATAAGATAATGTGGATCGCCAACCATAGCCTTCTCAAACAAGAGACAGGACTAGAGGAGGACTAGAGGAAGGCTATGCTGAATCACAACTCACAAGAAGGACATTAATGACGGATCACTCACATGATGATTGTGTGATTGTCACATAACTATTTTGTGCAGTGACTTTGCTTCTGTCAAGTCAGTCACACGTTTGTGAAATAAGAACATATGCTCTTACACAGTTATCTGACCTGCATGGCATTTTGTAAGATAAAAAAGCAGTTTTGTTTTGTAAATATGCTCTAAGATGGAAGATGGAAGTAAATATGTATTTATCCACTAATTCCCCCAAATTTTGCAAAATAATTTTCACTGTAGGCCTATATTTTGCATCCAAGTCACCTATCCAATAATGAAATACATCAATTAAAATATGCATTTGCATAAACTCCCTCAGTTTGCTTATTACTATATATTATAAAAGATAACTTTTATTAAAATTCTTGATATTATTGCCTAGATATAATATGTAATACATGATTCAAAATGAAATTTATATTGATTTTATATTCATTCTTCTGATGTGGAAAGTAGAAATTTGAAAATTCTGTAAGCTATGCTATGAAATAGATTACATTGTGGTATAATTAAACTACATTGTTTGATACAATGCTCTCACCCCAAATTATAATACAACTTTAAATAAATGTTGCTCATGTCCAGTACAGAGGTAGTCGTTAGACATGTGCTATCTATAATTATAAAGTCTATTGTCGTTAAATAATCGATGGTTAATAGTTACTGGTAAAAACCTTACAGCATGTAAAATTGGAAACATGTTCTATGATATTATTCAAGCATACAAACAAATAGGAGCATAAAACATAAAGAAAATAACAAATAAATATGAAACTATATTTTGCATAAGATTGGGCACAAGAAACATAAAATACCAATCTCATTAATCTATGAAGGACATAAGATAGTATGATTTATTTAAAATCTGCATTTTAAAGCTAAGAAATAAAGTTATATAGTAACTTCACTGTTATTAAACTAATATAAGAGTGTTCTTAGTTGTAGACTTTATAAGTACTATTCAATTCGGCTAGATAAACATTGATAGCAAAAAAAAGCCTTTCACAGGGCTACATTTAATATATATTAAATTGTTAAAAAATTAGACCTGAACACTAATCAAACATTCAACTCATTAAATATATATGAAATTCATACCTGTGAATGACAGTATACCTTTACCAATTTTTATATTCAACAATTGTGTTTAACCAAGGCTGTAGCATGCCAAATTTTCAGGAGGTTGTAGTTGGGGAGGGGGACATCCCCACAATTGCCACAGGCAAAGAAAATTTCCAATATTAAATGATTCTAGGAGTTATATGGAGTTTATTTTACTGTTAATTAATGGCAGCGTTATAAGACTTTAAGTGTTATAAATTTGTTAGACATTTAGAAACTTATTATAACCTCTCCTCCCCCAAGTTTGAAAATGTATATTAAGCATGTCTTAAATAATGACATAAGTGGTGGCAAAGTATAAATGATGGGTGGACACTGCCCTATTAAAATAGTTTTTCCCCCTGGAGTAGATTTGACCCACCCCCACCCCTTGTCTTTATTTATTTCACTCCCCTCATATATTTTCGAACATAATATGTTATCAAACTTTAAATAGTTTCTAAATGCATCGAATTAAAATATATATCCGGTGAAGACCATTCTAAATATCTTCTATTGGCCTCTACATTAAAAAATATCTGATATAAGACCACTCCAAATAGATTCTTGAGAAGTATAATTTCCAAAAATATTCCAGTCAAAGACCTCTCCAATAGCGAAATCCAATTTACAAATGTTTGCCAGGGAAAAAACCCCTGGTATTCCTTAGGCTTGGTGGAAGGTAGACAAGTCCCTCAAAACTCCTTTTTGGTTATCCACCCCATATCCTCACATCCACTACACAAATAATGTTCCACCGCCATTGACCCAACCTGGATAGTTATAAAGATTTCTTTTTTCTATAATAAAGTTATAGATTTAACTCTATTGAAATATATATATATATGAGATACAAAGGTATTAAAAAGTGTGACTGATGGCAAGGGGGAAGGAGTTGGGGAGTTTGAGGGTGGACTGTTTGTGTCCTGGTTAGTAGACAGTTACTCTGATGACCCTGCCTAGAGTCATATTCAGATAGGAAGACAATTTTGATAGCTATAAACGTAACTAAAACAGTTTTCATATATCTATTCAAACGTCAAATTGTGTGATCTATCGCCTTCACATTTGATGGATATTAAAATACTTATAAAATAACACTAATGGTATAGTAAAATGGTATCAATTTTTACTTCAAACAAATAGGTTAGTATTTTCTAAAAAGTATCTTCTTACCAAAAAAAAAGTAGACTAGATTGTTTTGTTTGTTTACTGGAAATCCTAGTGTTAACTTAAAAAACAAAATTTAGCATCCAGGATAAGTAAATCAGCTTAACCTACACAATAACTAACTTGATTAACACTAGTTTACACTACACACTAAACTCCCAAAACTAAAATCATTCACACATCATAGTATTTATAACATGCACTGATATCCAGACAGGCTGTTCTTAAACTACCAATCTTTATATTTTCGCAAACTGTAACCAGTTGGGGGGTGGATATCTTGACCCCCTGCCTGCTCTACTTATCCTATCCCCATTCTCTGATTCATCTTTCTTGGCTGACTCATTTGTGACGTTTTCTCAGAACTAACATTCAAATAGTTTCAAGTTGAAGGGTTTTGTTGTTGCCTAATCTCAAAGATGTACCCACTTACCCAGATCTTGCCATATTCACTAATATTCCCTCTTTTCTTTGTTGATATTTTGTCTTAGTCTCTCCAACTTTGTTGTCTGACTAATGAACACATTCACAAATTATTTTTTTTAATGTACATAAACATTGAAATGGTGGTGACAAGCTATATCGTATTTTATTGTTTTATTTAAACTTTATATAAGGCAGTTTTTTTTTTGGCAAATTTCAGAATGGGGGTAGGGGGATTAAACCCCCCTCACTACAACCTTGTGTCTAATGCAACAATGTATAATTTAAAAATAATTATTACAAGTGGCTGCATAAATGCCAACTCCTATTGACTGGTGGTTGTATTTCTGAAAGCTTTCAGTAGTCGACAACTCCACATGTCTATCAGCATCTCTCATTTAAACTATGAATAGTAAATTACCTTGAGCACGTGACTAGTCCTGGATGTCTCAGCAGTATAGTATTGTTGCACTAGCCAAAAGTCCTAGTTTCAATTCCTGTATTCAGGTGTCACTTTCTACTAATTAAATGTATACATTTAAATTGTGTTTCCATTTTTTCTTTAGCTATACCATATCAAGAATATGTTTATATTATGTTGTTGTTTTTCAGTAGTTTGATGTCTTAGTAATAGAAACATGACAATTCATTCTTAGTAATTGAAACATGACAATTCATACAATAAATTCTTAGTAACAGAAACATGACAATTCATAGAATCAATTCTTAGTAATAAAAACATCACAATTCATACAATCAATTTTTAGTAATAGAATAAAGACAATTCATACAATCAATTTTAAGTAATAGAAACATGACAATTCACACAATAAATTCTTAGTAACAGAAACATGACAATTCACACAATAAATTCTTAGTAACAGAAACATGACAATTCATACAATAAATTCTTAATCACAGAAACATGACAATTCATACAATAAATTCTTAGTAATAGAATAAAGACAATTCATACAATCAATTTTAAGTAATAGAAACATGACAATTCACACAATAAATTCTTAGTATCAGAAACATGACAATTCACACAATAAATTCTTAGTAACAGAAAAATGACAATTCATACAATAAATTCTTAGTAATAGGAACAAGACAATTCATACAATAAATTCTTAGTAATAGAAACATGACAATTCATACAATAAATTCTTAATCACAGAAACATGACAATTCATACAATAAATTCTTAGTAATAGAAACATGACAATTCATACAATAAATTCTTAGTAACAGAAACATGACAATTCATAAATTAAATTCTTAGTAATTGAAACATGACAATTCATACAATAAATTCTTAGTAATAGAAACATGACAATTCATTCTTTAAATTCTTAGTAATTAAAACATTACAATTAATACAATAAATTCTTAGTAATAGAAACATGACAATTCATTCTTTAAATTCTTAGTAATTGAAATATGACAATTAATACAATAAATTCTTAGTAATAGAAACATGACAATTCATTCTTTAAATTCTTAGTAATTGAAACATGACAATTCATACACTAAATTCTTAGTAATAGAAACAAGACAATTCATACAATAAATTCTTAGTAATAGAAACATGACAATTCATACAATAAATTCTTAGTAACAGAAACATGACAATTCATTCTTTAAATTCTTAGTAATTGAAACATGACAATTAATACAATAAATTCTTAGTAATAGAAACATAACAATTCATTCTTTAAATTCTTAGTAATTGAAACATGACAATTAATACAATAAATTCTTAGTAATAGAAACATGACAATTCATTCTTAAAATTCTTAGTAATAGAAACATGACAATTCATACAATAAATTCTTAGTAACAGAAACATGACAATTCACACAATAAATTCTTAGTAACAGAAACATGACAATTTATACAATAAATTCTTAGTAATAGAAACAAGACAATTCATACAATAAATTCTTAGTTATAGAAACAAGACAATTCATACAATAAATTCTTAGTAATAGAAACATGACAATTCATACAATAAATTCTTAGTAATAGAAACATGACAATTCATTCTTTAAATTCTTAGTAATTGAAACATGACAATTAATACAATAAATTCTTAGTAATAGAAACATGACAATTCATTCTTTAAATTCTTAGTAATTGAAACATGACAATTAATACAATAAATTCTTAGTAATAGAAACATGACAATTATTATTATTAGCACCGCGTCTTACTACCCGTTCGGGTTATACTCAAACATGACAATTCATTCTTAAAATTCTTAGTAATAGAAACATGACAATTCATACAATAAATTCTTAGTAACAGAAACATGACAATTCACACAATAAATTCTTAGTAACAGAAACATGACAATTCATACAATAAATTCTTAGTAACAGAAACATGACAATTCACACAATAAATTCTTAGTAACAGAAACATGACAATTCATACAATAAATTCTTAGGAATAGAAACAAGACAATTCATACAATAAATTCTTAGTAATAGAAACATGACAATTCATACAATAAATTCTTAATCACAGAAACATGACAATTCATACAATAAATTCTCAGTAATTGAAACATGACAATTCATACAATAAATTATTAGTAATAGAAACATGACAATTCATACAATAAGTTCTTAGTAATAGAAACATGACAATTCATACAATAAATTCTTAATCACAGAAACATGACAATTCATACAATAAATTCTTAGTAATAGAAACATGACAATTCATACAATAAATTCTTAGTAATAAAAACATCACAATTAATACAATCAATTTTTAGTAATAGAATCAAGACAATTCATACAATCAATTTTAAGTAATAGAATCATGACAATTCATACAATAAATTCTTAGTAATAGAAACAAGACAATTCATACAATAAATTCTTAGTAACAGAAACATGACAATTCATACAATAAATTCTTAGTAATAGAAACAAGACAATTCATACAATAAATTCTTAGTAACAGAAACATGACAATTCATACAATAAGTTCTTAGTAATAGAAACAATACAATTCATACAATAAATTTTTAGTAATAGAATCATGACTTTTCATACAATCAATTCTTAGTAACAGAAACATGACAATTCGTACAATCTCTTCTTGAACTCTACAAAATCTTGGATCTACAAATAATTATAAGTTCATAATAGACTCAAAGTGAACAAACTGCTTGCATTATTTTCTTCTTTTTTTAGGCTTTAGGCCCTCTATTCCTTTTCAAATCTGATGGTTTTTCTTTATTTTACAACAGGTCCTGCCATCTGGAGTCCAGTTCACCATCTTAAAACAACACATATTGATACGCAAGACAGTTGCCATTCTGAGCCAGTACTAAGCCCTCAACACAAACAAACAGAAATATTCCAATGTGAAGATTGTGGGAAACACTATAAATGGAAAACAAGTCTACTTCGTCATGCAAGATTTGAATGTGGCAAAGAACCCCAGTTCCAGTGCCCACTATGTGGAAGGAGATTTCATAGGAATGATGGATTGAGTTTTCATGTTAAAGTAGTTCATAGAAAAATATAAATAACTTTACTTTTTATATTATTCATTCTTATTATAAGTAATATATAAAGTAAAACTAGCATCTAAGCTTTACTGCAGCAGTAAAACATTATAATGTATCTCTTTTAATTTTCACAGTTATTAGGTTCTTTTAAAACAATATTAAATTATTATGTCAAATTTGTCTTTTTAATATTTGTACACCGTACTTATTTTTTTTAGAAATAATCAATCTCAGCTTAAATTAATTTATTAATGTAACCAAATGTAGATGTTTTATTTGTGATTAAATTTTTTAAATAAACCTTCTTGAAATTAAAAACATAAAAGTTGTAGCTTTATTTATCTTGATAAATAGTGCACCTGACTCTGAATTAATAGGCTGTCTGGATTGACATTATTGCTTGTTCTTGCTAGAGATTGCTGTTAATGTGACTATTAGATACTGCTCAATATTACTAGATCAAAGCAAAAGCATTATCTATCTTTAGCATTCATTATTGGAAAGCATAGAACATGAATTCTCAACAGGAATAAGCAGTAGGCCATTATGGTGCTTTCAGTTTAACAAGAAGTAGGCTAATTATTATTAGTAAACAGGAAATAGTAGAAACACTCATTATTAAATAGTAATAGCAAGAAAACTAATACATGGGCAGTAGGCCTAGTATAAACAAGGAAAAAAGGGCAAAAATTAAATTTGATCACAAGGAACGGGTACAAAATAACATTAACTCTCATAATATCAAAAGGAGTAAACAACTAATATTTAAATGTAAAGCAGAAGCAAGAAGGAGATAAAAGTACAGTAAACATAATATTATGAAGCAGGGACAGAAGGGAATGAGTAGTAAACACAATAATATGAAGCAGTAACGAGCAGGAATAAATTTTAATTTTAAATAATAGGTAAAGGTGAATTAGCTAACATTATGAATAAGGGGAGACTGAAAAGTTATTTAAAATCATAGTACTTACAAGGGGAGACTGAAATGTTGGTTACAATCATATTAACTATTTACTATATCATATATTAGCTCCAGCTGACAGTTTATTAATATTATGTTAATCAGTGGTTTTTGTACACACGACATGTCAGATTTATAGTAACACACTAAACAATATATAGCTATCCGCTCATCTCCTTCCAATTTAAAACGTAGATACAAACTAAATATCTTTTAAATAATTTGAGCACAATACACTAAACATTGTCTTCAGTGTCAAAGCTAAAAGTAAGCAACATTAATTTGTAGAAAAGTCCAAAGTAACCACACGGGAAAGTACAAGATTTCTCATGAAAATGCTAGTATTTAAAATAATATTAGGACTATTACTCATTCCATAAGTTGTTGACATTTCACCTTCTTTCAAGTAATAAAACTCAGAATTTACAAAATAATAATTTCACCAGTTGTTCTCTATGAGTTATAAACGCAGTCTCTTACTTTACATGATCAAAACAAATTTAGGATTTTCGAAAACAAGGTGTTTAGCAAGATATTTAGTCCAAAAAGGGATTAGGATACTGGGGAGTGGAGGAGGATACCTACATAATATTGAGTTACATAGCCTGTACTCATCACAAGACATTGTAAACATAATCAAGTTTGGTAGATTATGGTTGGCAGGACATGCAGCGTGAATGGGAGAATGGAAGACTTAGACGCAGATAAGAGGATAACATTAGAATGGACCTGAAAGAGAGAATGTAATGAGATGAATTGTATATAATCACCTCAAGATAAGGGCAGGTGGTGTAATTTGTAAGTTCAGCAATGAACTTTCAAGTTCCCAATGCCATAGAGTAAGTAAATAATAAATTGTGTTTTTGTACATTAACTATTTTTTACTGAATTTCTATATTGGTAAATGTTTTTAAATCAGTTAGTTGGGCAGGCACAGGATTGATTATCTTTCTTGTAAATCTCTTCTAATTTACTAAAATCCGCCTCTCCCCCTGCCATTCTCCTCAAAAACTCCCCAAAGCCCCTTTCGTGTTACACTTCTTGACAAGAGTTAAAAACGCAATGCTCTCAAGTATAAAAAAATAAACAAAACTGTTTACAAAATATTTAATAGAAACTTAATAAACCAACATTCAGAATTTCAGTATATTTAATCTAGTATTGTTTACAATATAACTGTTTATTATATGCATAACATTACGAGTAATACCGATTTATTAATATGTTAGCCTTGAATCTAAACACAAATACAATTTGATAGTTCTTTCAAGACTAGCTTCTGGGGGTTAATAGTGAAACCCCTGGAATAGGAATAGAGGGGTGGGAATCTGAAAGTAGTGATGACAACTAAAAAAAAAATACATTTGCTACAAAGGGCGGCAAGTTTCATTAGGGGAAAGGAAATAAATAGATTTTATTTTCTCCATGCAAGAAGCATTTATATAATTTGTATTACGTTGAGAGCTGATTTCAAGCTTAATATAGTCTATAAACCTTTGGTATTTATTTATCTTATCTGTGCAATATAAGTTTTGGGTAGAGCTAGTTTTATAGTCCACCCAAATTATACATGCCTAGTAGGTAACCTACTAATATAATTAGCTTAGGTCTTTACTTAATTCAAAACCTTGACGGCAAATAACAGGTTGGCATACAGTACATAATAATATATTTTGATAAATATATGTCATTTTAAAAATAAGAAAAAACTATAAAGGTTTGTATACAGCCTTGTTCAGAACTAAATAAATATTTTAATATCTGATTCCATCAAGTGAAGCAAATAATTGTACACTTAACTATCATTTTAGGTACCTACATTAAGAAGCTATGTAATGTAATATATTATGTAGGTCTGCAGTAATATATT
>JBCFYV010003508.1:7104054-7120866 GCA_039000515.1 Timema cristinae | reverse complement strand
AAATTAATATTTATGTTTAAATGAATCCCATAAGAGCAATTATTTATTTTAAAAACTATAATTAATAGAATACTTAATAAAAATTCCAATCAAAGATAAATTAAGTAAAATTAATTCTGCTTTATGTGAAGAAAGCCTATTTTAATGAAGTAATTAATGATAAAATAAATTGAGGCTGAAAATATTATAGTTTTCCTTTAATAATTTAATCAGTAGTATCAATCAAAAATTCTACAAAATCAAAAGTCTAAATAAAACAAATTCCTTTTCAATGTTGAAAACCAATTTTAAATATAAAAAATTGTTTTGTCACAATATTTTACTTTGTAATACTGTACTTTGATGAGTATGTGTTAACCGGCATCTGATCATGCAGGTCTTATGATGTGGTGAGTCTTACATCTACATTGAACAATGCCTGTCAAATAATTCTAAACTAAACACCCTTAAAGTATGTTTTTAATATTTTAAATATGTATGGCATTGAACAAAGGTAATCACATGACATAAATCCTATATTTAGAAGAAAAAAACATGTTGGTGTATCTTACTCGCAGGCTGATAATATGGAGGATTTTTTTAAAGATACTTTTTACACATTACTGACTATATCACTAGACCCATTAATGTTTTTAAATTAACTATAATGGGGTAAAATATTTAGTAGGAATATTTAACCTAAATTATGTCCTCACTGTTTCCAATTTTAAATTGTACAAAAGCTTGTGAAGAAGTAAGGACTAAAATATGGTTGAGAACTACAGTACACTAAATGTGAATAGTAACTTTCAAAACCAGTAGTTCCACCCAGACCAGCAGTCTTGGAAGAAGAAGATTAATTTAACCTAAAAAAACTCTGAGATAACTAGCCTGGAAGACCCATCTGTAAAGGTGATTACAAACATGAACTATATAAAAAACATGTTTCCAAATAAATATTTATTTTTATGACTGCTATATGACAAAGCTCCTTATTGAAATATCACTTGCTTTGAAGGCCGCATGATCTAAGGTGTTACTCTCGCAGTAGACTAGACTGTCACTGATGGGAAGACCGATGTTCAAATCTCGGCTAGGTGTATTAAGGATGGTTTTTACAAAGTGGTTTATCACTTTCCCTCCACACAAAAGTGGGTACACTTCTTCTAATTATAACCTTTCTAATCCTTAAAACCATAGTAGTTAGTACATAAGCGTTTAACCCAAATGGTTAGTAAGACGCGATGCTAATGTGTGTGTGTGTATATATATATATATATATACACACACACACACACAAATTAGCATCGCGTCTTACTACCCATTTGGGTTAAACGCTTATGTACTATATATATATAAATCATCATCATCATTAACTGTTTCCAACCTGTGGCCAGGTCCATTTTGTAAAATGCTTCCATCTTCCTCTGTCCTTCCACCATTCTTCCTCCTGCACTCTCTTCCACTCTCCTTCTCTCACTTGCACACTTGCTGCTATCTATTCCTCCCATCTCTTCCTTAGTCTCCCTTATGGTCTCTTCCCTACATACTTCATATCCATTAATCTTCTTGAAATCCTCTCCCTTTCCATCCTCATTATGCGTCCATACCATTTCATCAGCTTCCTCTACTATCTCATGTACACCCTGTTCCCAAACTCTTGATGTTACATTTAAATTCCTAATTCTATTTCTTCTGGTGACAACTAGCATGCTCCTCAAAAACTTCATACCCATGGCCTACACTTTCCTCGTTTCTCTTTTATCTAAAGTCCAAATTTCCGCTGCATACGTAACTATAGGTACGAAGTATATGCTACACAACACTTCCTTACACTTTAGGGTCATTTCTCTTTTCTATAGTAGGTATCTTACACACCCGTAGAAAATCTCTCCCTGCTGCCCTTGTCTAACTATATCTTCTCTGCTGCCCCCTTCTGCCTCAATCACACTACTGAGATACTTTACGCTTTGATTCTTTCAACTCCATCCAGTTCTATCATCTTTCTTGGCCTGTTTCTCTGCCTTGTCATCCCCATCACTTCACTTTTTTCCATACTAAATTTCATTCCACACTTTTTCACCTCCTCATTCCATTCCTGCAGCTGTTCCTGTACTTTCTCTTCATTTCCCCCCATACCATCAAGTCATCCGCAAACATCATTGCTTTCATTTTCTCCTCACTCAATTTCCCTGCCCCTTTAATCATGATCATTTCCATCACCAATACAAATAGTAATGGTGAGAGTACACTTCCCTGCTTGACTCCGTTTTTCAATTGGAACCCCTCTGGCAACCCTCTCTCAGTCTTTACACAACTCATACATATTCCTTATTCTCCTAGCTACTCCCCTTCCTACTCCAGTCTCCTCCATTTCCATATTTTATTTTTATCCACATTGTCATAAGCTTTTTCTACATCCGTAAATGCCATTACCAGATCATTTCCAAACTCATGTTTTTTCCATCAAATGTCTTATTCCAAATATCAAGTCTACTGTCGACTTTATCTTTCTGAACGCATGTTGTTCCTCTCTTCATTTTCTCTTCACGCTTTTCCTCACTTTCCTTTTCAGAATCTTTCATGCATTATTGCGCATTGGCACATCAGTGTTATGCCTCTATAATTTTCACACCTCTTCCTATGCTCTTTCTTGAATATTGATGATATAATACCTTTTGTACAAACCTTTGAACTCTACACTGCCCTTACTACTCTATACCACCACTGTAGACACATTTCTCCTGTTGCCGTTATCATTTCCACCGTGAGTTTGTCCACTCCTGGTGCCTTTCCCTTACTCATCCTTTTCAAGGCCTCTTTTACCTCCTTCCAGCTTAGGTTTGCTACTTCCTCCTCCATATTGCCTTCCAATTCCTTCTCTGGTTCTTCCTTTCATTCTAATCCTGCCCCCTTTGGGTTCAACAATCTCTAAAAATATGATTTCCACAGTTTCCTTGTACCTCCTCATCCCTCTCCATTATTCTTCCTTTATCATCCATCATTTGGACCTCTTTCCTATTTTTCCTCCTTCTTTGGCTCACTTGACTTAATTCCTCCCTTCTTTTACTATCTTCTTTGCATTTCTCTTTTTCTCCCTATACTTATACTCAGTCTCTCTTGTTCTTCTTGTGAACCATTTTCTAAATGCTTTGTTGTTAGCATTTACTGCTTCCCTTACCTTCTGGTTCTACCATGGAATTTCCTTTCATTGTCTCTTTCCGCTTGTTCTTCCGCATATCTCTTCTGCCGCTCCCACCATGCACTTTTTTAACCTTTACCTCTCCTGTTTGCTTCCTTTTATGTTGTCCTTTGGTGTATTGAACTATTGTGTTTTAATAAAGTACATTATGTATAATTTCTCATTGAAATTTACAACTATGTCCATGAAGTCTACTCACCAAGCTGCTCATAGAAGATTTCACATCAACCAGCAAGAGTATGTACTGCCTGGCCCATAAATGAAGAAATAGATGGTTTCTCTGCAACCCAGGCCAGCTCCGCAATCTCTTGTAATGGTAGAAGGTCTTAGGCCAGGGGGTTGGGCGGTGACGATCGATTTTCTTTAAGAGGCAACCATTACCGCTTTGTCCAATGGCAACAATGTAAAGTGTGAACTGTGTTTTTCTTTTCATTGTAAACGCCATTTTGTGTTTTTTTCCTTTTATATGTTTCTATCCACCTTTCCTTTACCTTCTTCCAAATATAATATAATTACCTCATAAAGCGAAAAGAGGTTTTCCTTATAGAGATATAATATAGTGTTTTATAGCTTTGTAGGAGAAAGGAAAATAATAATATTCTATTAACAAGCAAACCTTTAATTCAAACATGCTCTTTTGTTTTGATCAAAGTATTACTTGAACAAGCAATTAATAAAAGAGCAATAAAAACAATTTTTGAATTGTGATGAATGTATAATTATGTGCATGAAATTTGAATCTTATTTGTTAACTGGCGCCGGAACCGTGATTTTCTTTATTTTTCTTTTATTTTTCTTTGACATTTTTCAACTTCAACAAAACTTAGCACATGTTATAACCAACCAAAAATAACTTCTAAATACTACTATTCGCTTTTTTTTTTTAATAAACTTATGATACTCACTTCAACTTACAGTCCTTGGGCACAATAATGTTGACAAATTAGAAGTGAACATGATAAATGAACCCAGCACCTTTCAATTAATGTGAAAAACTATGTTTGATTTTAAAGTTTTGAGTTCAATAGCCAAATGTTGTTTTTCAACCTACATGATATTGTTGCTGTAAATTGCAATTCAGTTTATTTGTACATGTTTGCTTTCAATAAACCAATTTAAATTATTTTGAGAGTCACTCTTTTCCTCCAATGTGATTTGTAAATGTAAATAAAGTATCATTTTTATTCATTATACTTTGAAATTTATGAATTTGAACAATTTTTAATATTAATGTTTTACACACTCCATTTCCCATTACCTCAAATTAGTGTAAACTGTTAATAGAGGAGACAGGTAGTAAGTACTAAAGTATTATAGCCCCTGTGTGTTGGCTTTTTTTAGAGATAGTCCAGTTTTCTTAGGAAGGGACGTTTATAAAATACAAATTTTTATTTTGTGGTCAGCATTGATAGTATTTTATTATAGGTATTATAAGAGTTATTTTATAGTACTAATAATATGTTTCACAAGTTACAGCTGCAGATAAACCTAACTTGACATAATAGTATGTGAAAGTAGATCTGTTAACTTTTCCATTTGGCAGATAAGGTTTTCACTTTGAAATTTGAGTTTAACTACCCCCTCTAGATAATAAGTATTTGCTGCTACCCCTAGAAACAATCAGTATTTCATCAGGAATCCTAACTAACCTAAGTATAGTATTTTACTATATCTAATGATTATAATAATCCACATTTAAATACATTACAAAACTTTCATGAACTTTGAATCATCTATGAAAGCTTGAGAAGAGTAAGTAATTACATTTTTATCCAATGTTTTATATAACAGTTTCATTCACAGTAGTTTATTAAAATAACACCATGCTACAAATATATACGGTACCCTAGACCTAGAGAATAGAGAAAAGGTTTTTTAAAGTGTAATATTCTGCCTTAAATTAGCTATGTATATAAAACATTTTAGGTAGGCCGTATAGTATATTTAATATTCACTTTATAAAACAATTGATTGTATCAGCAAATAACTGACAAACTAATTCAACTTTAGGACAGGCACAACACCGAGACCCCCAGCTATAAATTCATGGTTTTTAAAGATAAAATTTTAATTTCAGTAACCCAGAGCTTTTTAACCAGGGTGAGATATTGTTATCTCAGTATATGTGCTGCAGATTGAGATGGGTAAATAAATAACTATTACCTTGATCATATATTTAAGTAATATATTAAATAGTTTTAAAAGTTAAAACTACTGTATTACAAATTTAAATAGTTGTTTACTAAACACTTTTACTTCTCTGATTTGTTGATTTCTTTTAAATTCATTATTTACCAAGTAATTACTATGAGCATTTTTTGTTTATTCTTACCATGGCTATTTAGTACCTATGTTTGAATAGAAGCTACGGTACTATCAAACAAAATATTGACTGTCTTCACAAGGTGCTGTACCCCTGATAAAAAAAAACTCATGGCATGTTTATAATGTAGGCCTATGTTGTCTGACATACAATGTTCTTTGGGTTGAGAGACGTGAGCATGGGGTAAGGTCAGAGGTGTGTATCAGATACTCTAGGTCATTCTCATGTTTAGCTTTCAGAAACTTTACATATAACTGCCACCATTTTCTTCTTATGAATGAAACATTATAATTTCAACCATCCATAGGATATTAAGATTATTTATCTTGTATATATTCAATATGTATTTGGTATTTAAATGATCAGCTATACAATATAACTTCGTTCTACAGTTATTATTGTTATTTTCATTCATTTTAAGCCATGATTGTTTTTTGGGTACTACTTCAAATTAATATTTTTTATGTTTATGTACTTTACCTATTTAAATAAATTCTTAGATAGGCCTAGTTTTGTATTTATAAATTAATATTCATATGATATGTATTTATGTTACAGTAACAAGGCTATTAGGTCAAGAAGTATTCAGCAAAAGGTCTGCACCTAAACACGCTTCATCCACATCCAAAGATGTATCCTTTGAACGACAGGAGCCAGGCTCCTCCGTTCAGAAAATAAACTTTGAACAAGATGTGAACAGCATTTCTAACAAAGTGAGTAGTATTTTCTAGTTTCTTGACAATAACTTTTTCAAGTCTTTGTAATGATTTCAAACATTAATTATATGACATTACAGAATGTAGATTTACATAGAATTTCATACCACTTTACAATTATTTTAAATCACTATTTACTCAAGATGTTTACTATCTATTATTATTAATATTAATAAATTAAGTTATTATTATTATTATTATTATTATTATTATTATTATTATTATTATTATAAGCACCACATCTTACTGCCCTTTCGAGTTATATGCATCTAACCTAATGTGTAGTGGTAGGGTGATTGTGAGCAGAGGCAGAGGATGGCGATAGCCACCAGCATCATTTCCAAGAACAAGTTTTTAGAAATTCATATGTTAAGCTTTTTATCATGGTACCCATCCTGACAACCTATTTTGTCATCGAAAACACTCTCATACTAGCAAAGTTCATACCAGTATTCCTACTGGATAGCACAGTCCCTATTTACAACATTTATCATGGATTTTGTGAAAATTTTGAAAACTACACATGCTTAAAATTATTATTCTAGTGCGATCATGTTCTCACAATGAATATTTTGTCTCTAAAGTCTAATAACCTTTTATAAGCACATTGAAAATAATTATTTATCCATCATCAACAATGTTTTAATAATGGTAATTAAGTTAGAGTTAATAGCAACAGGTGGGTAGTAAGTGCAAAAAAAAAAAATCCTGGTATTCAAACTATTACTCATTCATTATTGGGGACATTTTATACATTGGCAATGTTCCTATAGTTGTAAATGGAGGGTTATACAAAATAACATATATTTTGAAAGCCAAGCAAACAAAGAAATTTGAGGACTATTTGCTTGTTTAGCTCAGTGTACATAAAACATGATAATCGTCCCATGAACCGATTTTTGAACTAATTAATCCACCTATTATTGAAAGAAAGTGTCTTTTAAAATTCTGTGTAAAATTGAAACCTGTGATGAGGGAATAATTTAACAGTGGCTTATTATAAGCAATGTGTTTTTGTTTGTTTTTGCATCGGTATCACTGTTAGGTATTTGTAACTTCGACTTTATATCCCAAGAAGACAGGATGAGAGATGTGTGTTATTTTTAATTGAGTAAAGGTGACGTCCAAATTAAATTTTAAGAAACATTCTTTTGTTTTCATGATTTTGTTTCAAACACCCTTTAATTTAAATTTAAAACATTTGAAGTGCTGCTATTTATCTTTTAACAAGTGTATGTCTATGGTTTTATCCCAAATAAATATGTGTGGCTATGCATCCACCCTAAGGAGTGAATATATACATAGACATCAAACATTTTTCAGAAAAGTGTTGAAATCTCATTTGACATTTTTGATCCATACAAGCATCCTATTTAATATATTTTACATATTACATATTACTGTGTTCTTTCAAAATGTCTTTCATTCAAGTAGTCTATACCAGGATTATTTTCTTTGTTCTTAACAATACATTTCCTCACAAAACAAAACACTTTCTTGCAAATTTGGAACCTGCCCTTTTCTCCAACAATAACCTTTTAAATATAGTGTTATACTACATTAACAAACTATCTGGATTTGCTTTACCAAGGGGTCACCTCTTTGCCCTGCCCTAAATGACCATGTCTACTAATTCGAGCAAGAGGTGAGGCATTTTGTTATAGAAATTAATATCAGACACCTACATCATAATTCAACCATAATTTAACTTATAGATACAATATTGCTATTTTCTTAAGCTCTTTTTTTTTTAAATCCAACAAGGGACAAGGACTCAAACTAACGCATAACAAAAAATGTTCATCATTTGTCAATCAAAGAATAACAAATTGTCCAACAAAAAAACAACAACATGAATTAATATTTGGTGAGAAAAATTGAGTTAAATCAAACCCCTACTTTAGATACAAAGGGATATGCAACATTGAATAAAATGACTTTATTGTGTTCGCAGGTTAAGTCATTCTTGTAGTGAATAATGTAACCACACTTCAGAGTGCTTACAAACCTCAATTTCTCACACCCTCATTGTGCATTGCAAAATGTTGCACGACCATAGTCTAGGGCTTACAAAAGAGTTGTATCCATCCTCAATTTTGGTAACACTGGTTTTGTGTTCCATTTAAATATATACTAGAGCGAGTCCAGGGTACATTTCCAGTGTATGAATTAACTCTCTAATGTTTAAAAAAAATATGTTTTCACAATTTCAATTGTTAAAATTGGTAATCAAAAATCAGCTGGTCAAGTAAAATAAGACTACCGGATGACATAGCTCTTACATTTCTAGCTGACCTACTTAAGACATTTTTCCTTTAAGTAGGGCCACCACAATGGTAGTTTGATAACTGTGCCATATATATACCGCACAAGTAGTGGTCATGTAGCTCTGGTGTAGAAGTTTTCTAGTCATTCGTGACCTATATTTATCTTGGTAGCTCCTTAGTAGTGTCTCTCCAGTGCTTCATAAGGGGGACTTGCTGAGGGTCCCCCATGAACTACTGGTTATCAGTGTGTCATTCATCTATTCAGAGCATTAGGAGGTTTATTGGACCCTCCTGGGTCGACCTTATAGTCCCCAAGCACCCGAATGAGATGAATTGCCTAGCTTGGTTCCTTCTGATAGAAGGATTTACTAAGAAAATTTCCAAAAATAATCCTTGATACTACATACTTATAAATCCTTGTGTAGATTTCTATAGATGACGTTCCTCAACAATGACTCTCAAACACTTGTTCTGAAATACCTGCAGCTTCTTCAATTGCATGCCTGCCAGGTAGCCCACGAATCAGATACTTAGCTGAGAAATCGCTTGAACAACTTTGTAAAGAACATCATACAATTCCTCAGAAACTAGGGCACTCTCTACGTTCAAATGTGAATCTATTATCCCTAAGCTTTGACTAGTTTCGCCTGGTGGGAATATCAAGAACAAACTAGAGTAAAAAACCTGAGAAATCCAGAGCAAACCAAGCTATAGGTTTTTACTTTGGTTTTCCTTCGGTTATGAAACAATCATAGTTTATTTTGCTTCTTTATGGGGCTCTTGTTTGCTGTGGAATTGTTTGGTCACTCTGGTATGCTCTGGTTTTTTTATTTCAAAGAAATGATCTTGTTTTCAATTAAATACTCTGGTAGTTTACTCTGGAATGATTTTGTTTGCAATGAAATACTTCGGGGAGTTTATTCTGGGTTTTGCTGGTTCTCTCTGGCATACTATGTTATTTTACTCTGGTCTATGCTTGCTCTCTCAGGGATGCTATGGTATTTTATTAATTTAAATACTATGGTATTTAACTTTGGTCTATATTGGTTCTCTCTGGGATACTATGATAATTAACTCTGGTCTATGTTGTATTCTCTCTGGGATATTATTGTATTTTTCCTCGGTTTTAGCTGGCTCTTTCTGGTTTAGTATGGTGTTTTGTCTTGGTCTGCGCTGGTTTTCTCTTAGATTGAATGGTAGTCTGTTCATATCTATTCTGGTATTATCTAGGATGATATCATATTTTGCTCTAGGATGTAAAATTTTTCTGAAATGGCATTTAATTTTTTTTTCTGGCACAACAAAGTTAAATGGAGGGAAAATAAAAAATATTTTAAAACAACACAATTTACATATATAATTTAATCAAAAAAACTTAACATCTATTACAAAGGTATATTAGGAATATGTTCAAACAATAGTTTTTAATGACAGTGAGTATAATCCTGTTGCTGGAACAAAAAATAAAACAAATTAAAAAACTAGTAAAAACTTAGTACATTTAAAATAGTTTATAAATAATTTCTATATAATATTACTATATTGTTAAATTACCTATTTTAAGTTCCAACTCATTATAATTTGTGTTTGAAGATTTTTTTTTTTTCACCAATATATTTATTCATCCTTTAAGCTCACTTTACACCGAGGTAAAATTGCTGAAAACATGTGTTATTAGCAATGTTATTAACAAATTTTAAAAATCAGTCCATAAAATGTTATTTATTAACTTTTGTTATCAACATTTACTATTAATAGCACAGTTAAAAGACACTATAAAAAGTGACTAACATTTTGCTATTAAATTTTGTCACCAACATTCACTTTAAGAATGTTATTTTTTTACATTAATATGTCAATAATTTTGTTGCTAACTTTGCTGATAGCAGGAATTTTGTGACCACTCTGGAGGTGTTCCTAATCAAAGGATATTGATAACAAAATGTAACTAGCAAGTAGCAAGCTATTTCTGTTGGCAACACTATTAATAACATTGTAGGTTATTCATGCTTATTCATGTATGATATAATGTACACTTTGCCTGTACTTACTTTGAAGGTATTAACAAACCCACATCCTTTTCTTCTTTTTCTGTCTTTCTGCACCAATAATCATTACACAAGCTGCGGAAATAGCTCCCGCCTCCTATGAAGCCTTGACTTGGATTGGAGGTGCTACATGTTATAAGTGAGAATCCTTTCAGCTATTAACTTGTTGATATAGGAAAATGTTTCTATAACATTGATATCAACTTTTTTTAATTATTGTTCAAGACATGCTAGCAACATTTTCGTCAAAAATATTGTTACTAGAATTTTATTATCAACATCTACCAAAACAGTAGTAAAATAATTAATTCTTATTCTTATTATCACCACGTCTTACTACCCATTCGGGCTATACGCACTTACGCTAATGTGTAATGGTAGGGTGATTGTGAGATGAAATGGAGGACCTACAGTTTAACGTGGAATCCGAACCACGGTGGAGGCCTGGAATTCCCCACATTCACAAGATATATTGTCAGAGGTGAAGGAAGGGTTTGGTAATCAGATAAATCTGTGCCGGGACCGAGGATTGAACCCCGGACCCCAGCACAGAAGTCCAACACCTTACCCCTAGACCGCCAGGTCACCAAAATAATTAATTAACATAACATATTTGCTATAAACATTTTGTTACTAACAATGTTTTTACTATTTATTTGATGTAAAGCGGTCTTTGACTTGGCTCCTCCATGATACTCTCTCGTGTATACAACTTTTTTCATATTGGTCAAAATTACACTTTAAATTTTTTTAACAGTTGATGGGTAGGATCGCTTAGTTTTAATTTTGTTTTTAGTCTAACACAATTAATAAGTACATTATTTAAATGCACAATTCATTATAAAAATGCAAGCGTTCACAATACTACATAGTTAATAACATCCATTTATTTATAGAAATTGGCCTAGCAAATTGACACTAGTAAGCTTTCTCTAGCCTTATCTCAAGCAGTGTAATGGGTAGTTTCGATCATCCTTCTACAGTGTTTGCTTGTCTAGTTGGACTCCCACACTTATTAGTGCTCCGTCATAATTAGCACTTACACACCCAATTAAGTGTACACACCCCATAGTGTTTCTTCATTGTTATCACTTGCACAACATATTCAATTTGTACACCAAAATGTGTTACCTTATCATTCTTAATTGCACACCCAGTTTGGTTTACACATCTCTGATAGAGTTTTCTTATCAGTCTCTCTTTCACACACACAGTTCATTTGCACATCCAATAGTGTTCCCTCGTTCTCAGCTCACACCCAGTTCTATTTGTGCATCAAATAGGGTTTTTATAGAACTTGTTTGAACACCCGATGATACTACCTCATGTGCCTCCTCCTTCCCACCCCCTTTAGATAGAATATTTGATTTTTTTTAGACTCAGAGAAGGGAAGGGTGAGGGCTTTGCCAGTGACCAATGAGATTGTGAGATCAATGGGATTTTTATTTTCCATCTTATTGCTAAGTTGTGAGAGAGTTGGGGTGGGCAGTGGGCAATGGGCAAAGCAATTGGCAAGAAGGATGCCTGTTAAGGAAAAAGATGCCTACCAGTACACGCAAATGTTTCTCCATGCAATATATCTGTCCCTCCCCCTCCCCCCCCCCAATCCCCTTTTTCAAATTCTAAATTTGTGCTTGTTTGTGAATCTGTTTGTTGGGTAAAATGGTACTTATTTCTCCTCTCTTTTTTTTAAGCTGCAAAGTCCATGTATGTCTGGTCCCTTCCATTTTTAATATGTAGTGATGAAAATTAAAAATACTCAAAACATGTGCACGTTAACAGGCGCGGAGGCGCACGCCCCCCATTCCCATGAATCCCCAGTTCCTTTTAAAGTTATTATTCACACTCTCACGACAATTTTATCTTGCCATAATAGTTTCAAGAAAAACATGTTTTTGGTTTAAGTAATAGCAGGCAATGTTTTTAAAATGCCATGCGGTCGGGCGCGAGGTGGTCAGCGCCTGATATTGTGAAACCAAACCTTCCCACCACCCCTTCACCTCTTGTCTTCAAATGACATGCAGTCAGGCGCGCGGAGGTCAGCGCCTGACATAGTGAGACCAAACCTTCCCTCCCCTTAACCCATCCTGCTATAGCTAGCAACTAGGATTGCTTATTCTTCTTTTGAAGGTGCACTCCCTTACGCGCCCTAAGGTTGAAAGCTTGTGAAATGTGTATAGCGTGAACCAGCAATAGTTGTTGTCAGTCATCCTGCGTGCTCCTGCATCTTGAGGATGTGTGTGACGTAAGCGTTTATAATAATATTATGTAGGGTTATTTTAGGATAATGTTTATTTGAGTCATATGTTTTAATATTTTTTGTAACTAGGCTTAATATGAATAGTGAAACAATAGCCGGAACTATTGTTAATGCATTTTAGTGAGGATAACACCTCTCCGATATCATATTCTGAAAATTGAAAAATGACACCTGGACACGGGAATCGAACCCGGGACCTTCGGCTTAGTATGCCACTGCTCTTACCACTGAGCTATCCAGGATTCGTCCCGTGCTATTGTTTCACTATATATGCAATCCTATACAATTATATATATATAATTGTCCAATGGCTGCAAAATTGCCAACTACAGTAGAGTAGGTTGCCCATATCGTAAACATTATCATTGTTTGACATAGAATTTCACTAAAGGTGAAATTGACTAGAAACACTTGAATTTGAAAGATTAATATAATTCAACATTTTACTTCACTTATGGTGAACTTGACTAGAAAGATTAGAATTTGAAACATTAACATAATTCAACAAATTTCACTAAAGGTGAAATAGGCTGAAAGATTAGAATTTGAAACAATAACATAATTCAACAAATTTCACTAAAGGGGAAATAGACCGAAAGATTAGAATTTGAAACATTAACATGATTCAACATTTTATTCTTATGGTGAAATTGACTAGAAAGATTAGAATTTAAAACATTAACATAATACCTTATAACTACCACAATTGACATACGACATTAAGAAAATTGAACAGTCATAAGTGGAAGTGCCCACTTAGTTGGAGTTAATTTCCAATATAATTACTTTAGGGGCGACGCACACCAACAACCAAGGTGTGTAAGCCTCTGCTCGAATAAAGAACATCATATCTGTCATACGGCTAATATTCCCCAAAAATCCAAATGAAATTGATCAGAGTGGCGGATAGTATTAAACCAAAAGGTCAGACACCTGGAGCAAAAATAGAGATCAAGTTCTGACGAGAACAATTAGCAATGTTCCCCATGGCGTTATATTAATATTAATATGTGATAAAAGCATATCCCCAAAAATAGTCTACAAACTCTAACCATAATAACAAATTTCAATTCGAAAGTCCGAAATAGTAATTTTGAAGAGATTCCCTCCCATTATTCGAAAGAGAATTTTGACTACTTTAATAAACCCTTAATTTAATATGCCTCTCTCACCTTTCCAAGTCAACGGTGCAACGAGTCACAATACTAGCAAAACATCCCAATATATAGCAACCAAACGGACAGCCATGTCTACAGAGAGTGAGGAGGATAAGAGGGGGAGAAGAAGGGACGGAACGGGGACTCTGCCGGTCAGCCATAAAACTAGAAGAAGCTTCGAGAATAGCCCAGGTGGAGGAAGTGGCAACTACGCACGCAGAGCCGCCTTCAGTTGTTCTTTCTCGGGCGTGGTTTTCTTCCCGATCCGGTTGTAAAAAGACGGCTCCGATTAGTCTATGGAACTGTGTGTTGGAGAGAGGAGGTTAGTGATAACGATTGCCAGAGTTCAAGTCCAACAGGGCAGAGGGTAAGTGTTACCCCATTTGTTTGTACTTGTAACATGCAACTCGTTACAGTACAATCCTCTCCCGACCACCCATTCAAGACCCTCCTGGCCACCACCTTGTTACGCGTCAATGCAATTAACATCCAGGTGACCATCGCGAAAACAGTTATCTTCCATGCAATACAGGTCCTACCCTCTAGATACAAGCAGAGAACTAATGGGACCCCAAATTATCCTGACTCGTGTCATTGCAAGGTACAACCCCGACTATGTCAATACTCCCCCATTAGAATGTGGAACATAAAAAAACCCGAACTAAATGGTCCAGTGTACATAAAACAAGACTTAATTAAACCAAAAGTGTCTGTAAAAATTGTAAAGTGAGTTTCATTCATAGTAAATATAAGAGTGTTTAATATAATGAGTAGGTATGATTAAAGTATAGGTCTAGCTAGAAAAACTGATAGGATGCTACCCACACTTAGACTGACACTCTTTTTCTGTACCAGTAAACTTAAGAATTTATTTGTGGAAAATAAATCATTTGAAATTCGAAATCTGGATTACCAATCCCAACAGGTTTCACTTCTTAGACTAGAATCGTCTCCTCTCCCGCTTGCGCTCAGACCAATCCAGGCTGCCAACTTCTTCTCCCTCTTGCGCTCGAACACATCCGAGATGCCAACTTCTTCTCCCTCTTGCACTCAGATACATCCGGCCTGTCAACTTCTTCTCCCTCTTGCGCTCAGACACATCCGGGCTGCCAATTTCTTCTCCCTCTTGCGCTCAGACACATCCGGTCTACCAACTTCTTCTCCCGCTTGCGCTCAGACTAATCCGGGCTGCCAACTTATTCTCCCGCTTGCTCTCAGACACATCCGGTCTGCCAACTTCTTCTCCCGCTTGCGCTCAGACTAATCTGGTCTGCCAACTTATTCTTATTCTTGTGCTCAGACACATCCAGTCTGCCAACTTCTTCTCCCACTTGCGCTCACACTAATCCAGTCTGCCTATTTCTTCTCCCGCTTGCGCTCAGACTAAGCCAGGCTGCCAACCTCCTATACTTACCCCGCGTTCAGAATCATCTTGACGGCCATCTTACACCAACCTCTCCGAAGGAGGCCAGGGACGAAAGCTCCATGCAGCAGATTACACCTCCTTTAAGAACCTCTGGGACCCTTCCTTTACTCCCCTTTACCTTGGCCTGATCTCTTCCAACGTTGCCGAACCTACGGCACACAATCCCCCTCCACTACATATCAATTACAATCCCTCTCCCTTCTCTCACCACCGTATCATAATTCAAAATACAAACAATGATCCTCAACATATTCTCGAAAAACACACATCTGATGTCTAAGAGAACCCAAAATTAAGAAGAAACTTCTATCCCTGGACCTAGACACCCTCCAACCCCTTCCGGTTTCTTCCTACCTGTCAGAAAACACTTCCTGTTCCACCGAGCCGACCTTCTACTTCACCCCACTTGATCTTATGGGATTTTCCCTGCTCTTAGTATAAAGAGACAACTCCCTCAGATGTGTTGCAACACGCCACCTCCTTCGACCCTCACCTAAGCTGGTACATGATCTTCCGCCTCACTGAGAAGGAAGAGGAAGCTCAACTTCAAAACAAGCAGCCGACTCGCCCGGCCCCTTCACTTGCCGAACACAACTAATTTCACCTCGATGCAAACCATTCACGAACAGATAATTGTACCGTTCACCACCTCCAACTCTAACCGCTAGAGGCCACAATAGCCGGGAAGAGGGAGGACGGTATCTATAAGGAATTTAATGTAACAAAAATAGGAACATTTGCAAGTTTAAGAAAATATTGAATTATTTATTCAAAGTAAGATAACAAAGCTAAACAAAAATAATACATTACCTTACTAGGTGAACTAATTAGTGTTGACAAACATATAAATATGGCAGACACTGTGCTTGCTCAGTACATTTGAGGATATATTTCACATTCTCAAAGTAATAGTAGTCCTTGAAGGAGACTACATTTGAAACAAATGAGTTATAACATAAATTATTTATTTATATGAATTAGTCTGGAAAAGACCCAATAATAATAAAAAATTGTTCATATAATAATAAAGAGCTTAAAGAGCTCCTCTACTTGGTTAACAAAGCGGCTGAATCGCCCTTGTGACTTCAGACTAAACAAACAGATCAAATCATTAAACCTTTTAGTCCTTATTATATTAATAAAGAGCATAAAGCGCTTGAAATATAAAGGTAAAAGATATTTCCACTATTGGAATATCAAAGAACTTAAATAGCTCTCCTATAGGTTAACAAAGCGCCTGAAACACTATTGTGAATTCTGGCTAGGATAAACCATTAATTAATCCTTTGAAACCTTACTATAACAATAAAGAGCTTAAAGAGCTTCTCTAAACAGTTAACAAAGCGCCTGAATCAACCTTGTGCATTCCGATTATATAATTAAATTTAGTTTTAATATAGATTCTGATCAAATAAATTACACAAAGTTTTGACT
>JBCFYV010003508.1:7023801-7103954 GCA_039000515.1 Timema cristinae | reverse complement strand
AATTCCTCAGAAACTAGGGCACTCTCTACGTTCAAATGTGAATCTATTATCCCTAAGCTTTGACTAGTTTCGCCTGGTGGGAATATCAAGAACAAACTAGAGTAAAAAACCTGAGAAATCCAGAGCAAACCAAGCTATAGGTTTTTACTTTGGTTTTCCTTCGGTTATGAAACAATCATAGTTTATTTTGCTTCTTTATGGGGCTCTTGTTTGCTGTGGAATTGTTTGGTCACTCTGGTATGCTCTGGTTTTTTTATTTCAAAGAAATGATCTTGTTTTCAATTAAATACTCTGGTAGTTTACTCTGGAATGATTTTGTTTGCAATGAAATACTTCGGGGGAGTTTATTCTGGGTTTTGCTGGTTCTCTCTGGCATACTATGTTATTTTACTCTGGTCTATGCTTGCTCTCTCAGGGATGCTATGGTATTTTATTAATTTAAATACTATGGTATTTAACTTTGGTCTATATTGGTTCTCTCTGGGATACTATGATAATTAACTCTGGTCTATGTTGTATTCTCTCTGGGATATTATTGTATTTTTCCTCGGTTTTAGCTGGCTCTTTCTGGTTTAGTATGGTGTTTTGTCTTGGTCTGCGCTGGTTTTCTCTTAGATTGAATGGTAGTCTGTTCATATCTATTCTGGTATTATCTAGGATGATATCATATTTTGCTCTAGGATGTAAAATTTTTCTGAAATGGCATTTAATTTTTTTTTCTGGCACAACAAAGTTAAATGGAGGGAAAATAAAAAATATTTTAAAACAACACAATTTACATATATAATTTAATCAAAAAAACTTAACATCTATTACAAAGGTATATTAGGAATATGTTCAAACAATAGTTTTTAATGACAGTGAGTATAATCCTGTTGCTGGAACAAAAAATAAAACAAATTAAAAAACTAGTAAAAACTTAGTACATTTAAAATAGTTTATAAATAATTTCTATATAATATTACTATATTGTTAAATTACCTATTTTAAGTTCCAACTCATTATAATTTGTGTTTGAAGATTTTTTTTTTTTCACCAATATATTTATTCATCCTTTAAGCTCACTTTACACCGGAGGTAAAATTGCTGAAAACATGTGTTATTAGCAATGTTATTAACAAATTTTAAAAATCAGTCCATAAAATGTTATTTATTAACTTTTGTTATCAACATTTACTATTAATAGCACAGTTAAAAGACACTATAAAAAGTGACTAACATTTTGCTATTAAATTTTGTCACCAACATTCACTTTAAGAATGTTATTTTTTTACATTAATATGTCAATAATTTTGTTGCTAACTTTGCTGATAGCAGGAATTTTGTGACCACTCTGGAGGTGTTCCTAATCAAAGGATATTGATAACAAAATGTAACTAGCAAGTAGCAAGCTATTTCTGTTGGCAACACTATTAATAACATTGTAGGTTATTCATGCTTATTCATGTATGATATAATGTACACTTTGCCTGTACTTACTTTGAAGGTATTAACAAACCCACATCCTTTTCTTCTTTTTCTGTCTTTCTGCACCAATAATCATTACACAAGCTGCGGAAATAGCTCCCGCCTCCTATGAAGCCTTGACTTGGATTGGAGGTGCTACATGTTATAAGTGAGAATCCTTTCAGCTATTAACTTGTTGATATAGGAAAATGTTTCTATAACATTGATATCAACTTTTTTTAATTATTGTTCAAGACATGCTAGCAACATTTTCGTCAAAAATATTGTTACTAGAATTTTATTATCAACATCTACCAAAACAGTAGTAAAATAATTAATTCTTATTCTTATTATCACCACGTCTTACTACCCATTCGGGCTATACGCACTTACGCTAATGTGTAATGGTAGGGTGATTGTGAGATGAAATGGAGGACCTACAGTTTAACGTGGAATCCGAACCACGGTGGAGGCCTGGAATTCCCCACATTCACAAGATATATTGTCAGAGGTGAAGGAAGGGTTTGGTAATCAGATAAATCTGTGCCGGGACCGAGGATTGAACCCCGGACCCCAGCACAGAAGTCCAACACCTTACCCCTAGACCGCCAGGTCACCAAAATAATTAATTAACATAACATATTTGCTATAAACATTTTGTTACTAACAATGTTTTTACTATTTATTTGATGTAAAGCGGTCTTTGACTTGGCTCCTCCATGATACTCTCTCGTGTATACAACTTTTTTCATATTGGTCAAAATTACACTTTAAATTTTTTTAACAGTTGATGGGTAGGATCGCTTAGTTTTAATTTTGTTTTTAGTCTAACACAATTAATAAGTACATTATTTAAATGCACAATTCATTATAAAAATGCAAGCGTTCACAATACTACATAGTTAATAACATCCATTTATTTATAGAAATTGGCCTAGCAAATTGACACTAGTAAGCTTTCTCTAGCCTTATCTCAAGCAGTGTAATGGGTAGTTTCGATCATCCTTCTACAGTGTTTGCTTGTCTAGTTGGACTCCCACACTTATTAGTGCTCCGTCATAATTAGCACTTACACACCCAATTAAGTGTACACACCCCATAGTGTTTCTTCATTGTTATCACTTGCACAACATATTCAATTTGTACACCAAAATGTGTTACCTTATCATTCTTAATTGCACACCCAGTTTGGTTTACACATCTCTGATAGAGTTTTCTTATCAGTCTCTCTTTCACACACACAGTTCATTTGCACATCCAATAGTGTTCCCTCGTTCTCAGCTCACACCCAGTTCTATTTGTGCATCAAATAGGGTTTTTATAGAACTTGTTTGAACACCCGATGATACTACCTCATGTGCCTCCTCCTTCCCACCCCTTTAGATAGAATATTTGATTTTTTTAGACTCAGAGAAGGGAAGGGTGAGGGCTTTGCCAGTGACCAATGAGATTGTGAGATCAATGGGATTTTTATTTTCCATCTTATTGCTAAGTTGTGAGAGAGTTGGGGTGGGCAGTGGGCAATGGGCAAAGCAATTGGCAAGAAGGATGCCTGTTAAGGAAAAAGATGCCTACCAGTACACGCAAATGTTTCTCCATGCAATATATCTGTCCCTCCCCCTCCCCCCCCCAATCCCCTTTTTCAAATTCTAAATTTGTGCTTGTTTGTGAATCTGTTTGTTGGGTAAAATGGTACTTATTTCTCCTCTCTTTTTTTTAAGCTGCAAAGTCCATGTATGTCTGGTCCCTTCCATTTTTAATATGTAGTGATGAAAATTAAAAATACTCAAAACATGTGCACGTTAACAGGCGCGGAGGCGCACGCCCCCCATTCCCATGAATCCCCAGTTCCTTTTAAAGTTATTATTCACACTCTCACGACAATTTTATCTTGCCATAATAGTTTCAAGAAAAACATGTTTTTGGTTTAAGTAATAGCAGGCAATGTTTTTAAAATGCCATGCGGTCGGGCGCGAGGTGGTCAGCGCCTGATATTGTGAAACCAAACCTTCCCACCACCCCTTCACCTCTTGTCTTCAAATGACATGCAGTCAGGCGCGCGGAGGTCAGCGCCTGACATAGTGAGACCAAACCTTCCCTCCCCTTAACCCATCCTGCTATAGCTAGCAACTAGGATTGCTTATTCTTCTTTTGAAGGTGCACTCCCTTACGCGCCCTAAGGTTGAAAGCTTGTGAAATGTGTATAGCGTGAACCAGCAATAGTTGTTGTCAGTCATCCTGCGTGCTCCTGCATCTTGAGGATGTGTGTGACGTAAGCGTTTATAATAATATTATGTAGGGTTATTTTAGGATAATGTTTATTTGAGTCATATGTTTTAATATTTTTTGTAACTAGGCTTAATATGAATAGTGAAACAATAGCCGGAACTATTGTTAATGCATTTTAGTGAGGATAACACCTCTCCGATATCATATTCTGAAAATTGAAAAATGACACCTGGACACGGGAATCGAACCCGGGACCTTCGGCTTAGTATGCCACTGCTCTTACCACTGAGCTATCCAGGATTCGTCCCGTGCTATTGTTTCACTATATATGCAATCCTATACAATTATATATATATAATTGTCCAATGGCTGCAAAATTGCCAACTACAGTAGAGTAGGTTGCCCATATCGTAAACATTATCATTGTTTGACATAGAATTTCACTAAAGGTGAAATTGACTAGAAACACTTGAATTTGAAAGATTAATATAATTCAACATTTTACTTCACTTATGGTGAACTTGACTAGAAAGATTAGAATTTGAAACATTAACATAATTCAACAAATTTCACTAAAGGTGAAATAGGCTGAAAGATTAGAATTTGAAACAATAACATAATTCAACAAATTTCACTAAAGGGGAAATAGACCGAAAGATTAGAATTTGAAACATTAACATGATTCAACATTTTATTCTTATGGTGAAATTGACTAGAAAGATTAGAATTTAAAACATTAACATAATACCTTATAACTACCACAATTGACATACGACATTAAGAAAATTGAACAGTCATAAGTGGAAGTGCCCACTTAGTTGGAGTTAATTTCCAATATAATTACTTTAGGGGCGACGCACACCAACAACCAAGGTGTGTAAGCCTCTGCTCGAATAAAGAACATCATATCTGTCATACGGCTAATATTCCCCAAAAATCCAAATGAAATTGATCAGAGTGGCGGATAGTATTAAACCAAAAGGTCAGACACCTGGAGCAAAAATAGAGATCAAGTTCTGACGAGAACAATTAGCAATGTTCCCCATGGCGTTATATTAATATTAATATGTGATAAAAGCATATCCCCAAAAATAGTCTACAAACTCTAACCATAATAACAAATTTCAATTCGAAAGTCCGAAATAGTAATTTTGAAGAGATTCCCTCCCATTATTCGAAAGAGAATTTTGACTACTTTAATAAACCCTTAATTTAATATGCCTCTCTCACCTTTCCAAGTCAACGGTGCAACGAGTCACAATACTAGCAAAACATCCCAATATATAGCAACCAAACGGACAGCCATGTCTACAGAGAGTGAGGAGGATAAGAGGGGGAGAAGAAGGGACGGAACGGGGACTCTGCCGGTCAGCCATAAAACTAGAAGAAGCTTCGAGAATAGCCCAGGTGGAGGAAGTGGCAACTACGCACGCAGAGCCGCCTTCAGTTGTTCTTTCTCGGGCGTGGTTTTCTTCCCGATCCGGTTGTAAAAAGACGGCTCCGATTAGTCTATGGAACTGTGTGTTGGAGAGAGGAGGTTAGTGATAACGATTGCCAGAGTTCAAGTCCAACAGGGCAGAGGGTAAGTGTTACCCCATTTGTTTGTACTTGTAACATGCAACTCGTTACAGTACAATCCTCTCCCGACCACCCATTCAAGACCCTCCTGGCCACCACCTTGTTACGCGTCAATGCAATTAACATCCAGGTGACCATCGCGAAAACAGTTATCTTCCATGCAATACAGGTCCTACCCTCTAGATACAAGCAGAGAACTAATGGGACCCCAAATTATCCTGACTCGTGTCATTGCAAGGTACAACCCCGACTATGTCAATACTCCCCCATTAGAATGTGGAACATAAAAAAACCCGAACTAAATGGTCCAGTGTACATAAAACAAGACTTAATTAAACCAAAAGTGTCTGTAAAAATTGTAAAGTGAGTTTCATTCATAGTAAATATAAGAGTGTTTAATATAATGAGTAGGTATGATTAAAGTATAGGTCTAGCTAGAAAAACTGATAGGATGCTACCCACACTTAGACTGACACTCTTTTTCTGTACCAGTAAACTTAAGAATTTATTTGTGGAAAATAAATCATTTGAAATTCGAAATCTGGATTACCAATCCCAACAGGTTTCACTTCTTAGACTAGAATCGTCTCCTCTCCCGCTTGCGCTCAGACCAATCCAGGCTGCCAACTTCTTCTCCCTCTTGCGCTCGAACACATCCGAGATGCCAACTTCTTCTCCCTCTTGCACTCAGATACATCCGGCCTGTCAACTTCTTCTCCCTCTTGCGCTCAGACACATCCGGGCTGCCAATTTCTTCTCCCTCTTGCGCTCAGACACATCCGGTCTACCAACTTCTTCTCCCGCTTGCGCTCAGACTAATCCGGGCTGCCAACTTATTCTCCCGCTTGCTCTCAGACACATCCGGTCTGCCAACTTCTTCTCCCGCTTGCGCTCAGACTAATCTGGTCTGCCAACTTATTCTTATTCTTGTGCTCAGACACATCCAGTCTGCCAACTTCTTCTCCCACTTGCGCTCACACTAATCCAGTCTGCCTATTTCTTCTCCCGCTTGCGCTCAGACTAAGCCAGGCTGCCAACCTCCTATACTTACCCCGCGTTCAGAATCATCTTGACGGCCATCTTACACCAACCTCTCCGAAGGAGGCCAGGGACGAAAGCTCCATGCAGCAGATTACACCTCCTTTAAGAACCTCTGGGACCCTTCCTTTACTCCCCTTTACCTTGGCCTGATCTCTTCCAACGTTGCCGAACCTACGGCACACAATCCCCCTCCACTACATATCAATTACAATCCCTCTCCCTTCTCTCACCACCGTATCATAATTCAAAATACAAACAATGATCCTCAACATATTCTCGAAAAACACACATCTGATGTCTAAGAGAACCCAAAATTAAGAAGAAACTTCTATCCCTGGACCTAGACACCCTCCAACCCCTTCCGGTTTCTTCCTACCTGTCAGAAAACACTTCCTGTTCCACCGAGCCGACCTTCTACTTCACCCCACTTGATCTTATGGGATTTTCCACTGCTCTTAGTATAAAGAGACAACTCCCTCAGATGTGTTGCAACACGCCACCTCCTTCGACCCTCACCTAAGCTGGTACATGATCTTCCGCCTCACTGAGAAGGAAGAGGAAGCTCAACTTCAAAACAAGCAGCCGACTCGCCCGGCCCCTTCACTTGCCGAACACAACTAATTTCACCTCGATGCAAACCATTCACGAACAGATAATTGTACCGTTCACCACCTCCAACTCTAACCGCTAGAGGCCACAATAGCCGGGAAGAGGGAGGACGGTATCTATAAGGAATTTAATGTAACAAAAATAGGAACATTTGCAAGTTTAAGAAAATATTGAATTATTTATTCAAAGTAAGATAACAAAGCTAAACAAAAATAATACATTACCTTACTAGGTGAACTAATTAGTGTTGACAAACATATAAATATGGCAGACACTGTGCTTGCTCAGTACATTTGAGGATATATTTCACATTCTCAAAGTAATAGTAGTCCTTGAAGGAGACTACATTTGAAACAAATGAGTTATAACATAAATTATTTATTTATATGAATTAGTCTGGAAAAGACCCAATAATAATAAAAAATTGTTCATATAATAATAAAGAGCTTAAAGAGCTCCTCTACTTGGTTAACAAAGCGGCTGAATCGCCCTTGTGACTTCAGACTAAACAAACAGATCAAATCATTAAACCTTTTAGTCCTTATTATATTAATAAAGAGCATAAAGCGCTTGAAATATAAAGGTAAAAGATATTTCCACTATTGGAATATCAAAGAACTTAAATAGCTCTCCTATAGGTTAACAAAGCGCCTGAAACACTATTGTGAATTCTGGCTAGGATAAACCATTAATTAATCCTTTGAAACCTTACTATAACAATAAAGAGCTTAAAGAGCTTCTCTAAACAGTTAACAAAGCGCCTGAATCAACCTTGTGCATTCCGATTATATAATTAAATTTAGTTTTAATATAGATTCTGATCAAAATAAATTACACAAAGTTTTGACTTCCCGACACATCTCAAACTTCTGTCGGACTATTACTTCCACCAACTTAGAAGTAATCGAGAAGATTTCGACTTGTTAATATTTAACTTTATAATAGAAAACAAAGCACTATTGCATTAGAATACTGGTAGTTTCTCACTAAATGAATTGGAATTGTTAAATTATATAACTCATAGAACAACAAAAATTAATTATTTTTATAATTTCTTCAAACGAAATATTTCTACAAAATTGTATATATAAACATTAAACCTTAACAAATTTTAAAGTTAAACAATTATTGGTAGCCATAAATGTAATAAAAATTATATTTAAACTAAATATTCCAAGCAAGACAAAGAATCAAAAAGTGGCTACCTACTAATAAGTCTAAATTTTACAAAGAAACTAGCGTCCAAGTGGCAAAAGGAAACATTAAGTGTTCCATTCAAGAATTTTACTTTTCCAAATTAAATATTCTAGTGATAAATTACTGACGCCTACACTGAACAATTTAAATCACATAATTAACTAATTATTCAAACACACAAATCCATAATAGGTCGATTATATTTAAATAATTAGAAAAATATAAAGCGTTTATATTTTGTCATCCTGGACTGATTATGTCCAATTACAGACCAGGATCTCTCGTGGTTGTGTCGGAATTACTAGTCAACCATGTTAGCTGAGCACCAGCTTTATATACCTCTAGTTGATAAAAAAATAAGGGGGGAGGAATCTTCATATTAAAAGTATAACACCACATTGCGAACACATGCTATTAGCACTATGATTCTCTTGTTAACAACCGTCATAATGTAGACACGTCATCTAGAAACGTAGACCGAAAATCTGGTGTGTTTGCAGTTAAGACCGCGTGAGGTTCATTGGTCGGCCAGCTAGGCTAATCAGTGTAGTCCTTGATCACCTCATGCCGATAACTTCTTGACCCACTTTTCCAAAGAAGTCAGTCTTCTTTTTAAAATTATTTGATGTGCACCAGTCGTGTGATGGTTGTAGGCCGAGACTATATGGTGAGTAAAGCACATATTTTAGACATTCTAAGCTGTTGTAAATCTTTGATATTGCAGGATGTCTATATACAGAGCCCTGCGTTTGTGGATATCGCGATAATTCGTGAATGTTAGATATGGCATTTTTTCTTTCAGATGTTCACATTTCACGTTACCCTAATTGCAAATATATGTTTAGAATTGTCGCGATAATTCGCGAAATCGGCGTTTTAGCGCGATATTCGCGATTTTAAACGATGTCCGCGATAATCGCGATTTAGTCGCTATTTTCGGCATTTGCGTTAGTATTTTGGGATATTGAAAAATAAATATTTAAGTTTGAAAATTGCATTTTTAATTTTCGGAGGTCCCTTTTTTCGTTCATGCTTGTACTACTCCCTTCTTGTCCGACACGCTGGCGTCGCATGGCAGGGTTGTTTTCGTTCTTGGGAAAAACCAAGGTCAGGACCGCTAGCTAGCTGTTGCCATTGGAACGCTGCTATTGCTTCTCTACGTTAGCTATGAAGCAAGTCTTAGCAACATTCCAAGCACGCGGTCAGCATGTGGCTTGTTGGGTAGGACCGCTAGCCATCATTAGCCTGCATAACGGTGAATACTAACGTGTGCGCAAGCTGTGGAGCGAGTCTTATAAATAAATACCCAGCACGCCCTGCAAGCCAGTGCCATTTGATTTATTCGCACGTCGCTGTAGTGTCGAGAAGAGTTTGAAGAAGATTTTGGTAGAGAAGGGTTGTCGTGTTGAGTGTTACGGGTCGTAGAGGGAAGGAGGTCAGTGCGGCGTCAGGAGCCTTATAATATAAGAAGGATGGGTTTTATGTGCACGACCACGATATAATTATGTGTAGACTGTGCAACGTTAGGGTCGAGTGGTCACGGAAAGATTCATGCGAAAAACATGTGGCGTCAAAAAATCATGTTTTGCTTAAATGCAAACCGTCGACATCTACACTGCAAACATCTATTGTGAGTTCGTTGAGAAACCAGCAGAAGGCCAAAGAATAGAAAAATGAATACATAATGGACACTACTGCGATGCTGTTGAAGGTAAGCATTTTACTCAAGTTTCAAGCTTTATTAGGCCGACATTGTTTACTAGGGCTACTGATACTGCGATAGGCCCTAGACTTTTGGTTTGTAAAATAGGCTAAATATGTCCTAGTGTGAAAGAGCTTCTGCATTTCTGGTTATTACTAGGCCTAGCAAGGTAAGGTGGTAGGGCCTAGGCCTAGGCCTACCAGGTGCATGGAGGCGCCCTATTAAACGTGATCTGACTGATCTCATTGGCTGCTAGTCCGGTTACCATAGCAACCTGGTTGTTAGTCGACAGCTAAATATTTAGTCGGATTTTGAGCGTAAATTTGTAGACCCTAGCTGAAATTTCAAGCCTAATAAGAACAATAGGGTAAAAACATAGTCAGTATAACATAACACTTGTTTCTGTTGGAGCCTGGGCTTAATATATTTAACTCCCAGACATTATGCGGTGGGTCGACAACTAGGCTTACCTAGCCTACTTTAGGCGACCCCTGTATTCTGGGGGAGCCTACAGTAGGCCTAGGTTTGCTATCACGTGTGTCGAGATTTCATATTATGGGCTGACTATGCCCTAGGCCCCTACCCTTAGTGTAAACTTGTAATAATAAAGTAGTCTTGAGGTATGAAAATTGAAAGATAAATAAATAGTAGGCCCCTAAGGATACACTTGTTTTTGTTGAGTCAACAATTTATCTATTTAAGCGTCAATCATACATTCTGCACAAAGTAAGGCCACTGAAGACTTATTGCAATAATGTATATCCTACAAATGATGCATTGTAGCCTAGAGACCCTACCTGTTAAAAATAAAGGAGTAAATTACAATGTGACTGAAAAGTTTCATTTTCTGTCAACAGGCAAACATCCCCATTGAAAAAATGGACCATCCCGCCGTCAAGTCATGGATGGTAAAATACGTCCGCGGTTCCGGCGACCTACCCAGCGCTAACCAACTACGGCGCGAGTATGTACCGAGGTGCGGGGAGGCCGTGAAAGCAGAGATTAAGGCCCATCTGGAGGGGAAGCCAGTTGTTATCTTTTGCGACGAGACCACCGACCGGAACGGGAACTGTGTCTTTGTCGTACTCCTGGGGACTTTAGAAGGAGGAGTCACGCAGAAACTGTATTTGGGGTCCTGCAGCTACCTGGATGCTGCCAACTCGACCAATTGTGTTAGGGCAATCCTTGATATTTTTTTTATTTATTCAGTGTTTACAGGCCCGGTATCTTACAATCTTTAAATCCGGGCCGTTTTTTCCACAACTTTTACTTAATTTACACAATTTTAAAATGAATTTCCTTTTTAACATTACAACACATATTTTGGCTCTTAACTTAAATGAAATTCAACTACCCTTAGCTCAATTTGATCCACCCCGGGTATATTACGCCTCCGGTACCCTCCCCCGCTAGGCCCTTCACAATGCTCGGGATTTCACTCCCGAGTCCGCCAAGCGCTCAGCAGAGGTGGGCATCCCCATAATAACCACCCGGGGAGGCGCCCTATCAGAGTTGGTGCCCCGCCTACTTTCTACCCTTGGCAGCTGAATTTCCTAATCTACCCCCTATCTAGTTCCCCCGTCCCTAATTATCTATATTAACTACTAACTAAGCTAAGCTAAAATACTAAACTATTCTATTCCCATTACTGCCGGGAACACCATCACCCAGAGGGCTGCAGGGCAGCCGCCTTTCTCCATCTTGACTCTGAGGGCCCATCAACCATAACCCACCTTTCTTGTTTCCAAGGTGGTGGGTCATACGGTGCAGGGAACCCCTCAGAGTTCATAATCATTCCACTAACTTTTGTTCATACGACTGGAAAACTGTCTTCTGGATCTCAAGGGCATCCCCCGTGTTCCTTCAGACACTCAGTCGTACTGGAATCCAGTTCCCAGGGCTCGCGCTTGCTCCTCCCAGCACATACACATTTTTTTTCCCGGCAAGGATTGTTACCGCTTATCCCCTTTTAACAATCCTTTTTTCCCTACTCACTCCCCGCTGAGACCGCACTAGTGTCCGTGTCAGTCCCGCCCTCCGTGTCGCTGTCATCTTCTTCGTCATTGTCAGTGTCAACGTCCCGTCTTATTCGTCCCTGTGCCTCTTTAAGTCTGTCTATGTAGGCTGTCTTTGCTCTATCTGACGCTTCCAGTGCAATCTGGTCTAAGAATTTCCAATAGATTGGGTCCCTCAGTACTTCGCCTACTAATCTTCCCTGGATCTCTCTCTGGTAGTTCCTTCTTGCTTCTAGTGTAATGACACACTCAAGCACCACATGTTCAGGGGTTCCCTCCTCACCACATTGACAATTCCCCGACTCTATCAATCCCAGCTTCCTTAGAGATGCCGGGTACGGTCCCTTCCCCGTGATGAAGTGGACAAGACCCCGAGATGGCTGGAGGTGCTTATTCTCTAGTCTCTAAACCACATTTGGGAACAATTGATAAGTCCTCCTACCTGTCCCACTTCTCTCCCAACGTCTCTGCCACTCCTCCAACAGGACTATTTCCGCCTCTCCAAAAGTTCTCACATCGTGTGTGGTGAGGAGTCTCACCTTCTCCAAGTTTCTCTTTTTTAGCCAGTACGCCACAGCTTTCTTCCTTATGAGGAGGTCCAACGGCCATACACCTAGGGCCACACTCAATGCATCCGTTGCTACAGTCCGGTAGGCTCCCGTCAGCCTCAATAAGATGTTCCTCTGCAGACCCTGAATCGCCTTAGCCGGAGCGACATTGGTTAATCTGTGAGCCCAGATGCACGCCCCATAGCTCACAATGGAGAGAAGGATCATCTGATGGTATGTCCTTATTATCCGCATAGGCAGATAAAACCGCCTCTGTCCCATGCTTATAATTTTATTCATCACCGACAGAGTTTTCCCCATCACTCCCTCCATGTGCGCTGTGAAGTTCCTCTTTTCATCTAGGGTAACTCCCAGGTATCTGACCGTATGGCTTCTTCTTATAGATTTCGTACCTAACTTTATGGTCGGATCCCTAGCCAATCTACCCTTAAACAGCATGAAGGTCGTCTTCGCCGGTGCCATTTTTAACTTGACACTTTTACACCAGGTGTCAAGTTCTTCAAGCACCTGGTTACTTTTTTCCTCTAAGTTCCTTCTCGAGTACCCTTCTATTACTATTAGAAGGTCGTCTGCGAAGGCAACCACACCCTGCGTCTCTGGCATCCCCTCCAACAAGTACAACACTGGTTCCAGGCTGACATCCCAAAATATCGGGCCACATACCGATCCCTGGGGACATCCCTTCGTCAGTAGCTTCTGAACCTTATTTCCTGGACATCTCAGGGTGGAGTATCTATTACGACAGTAGTCCTTAAGACTCCTATACAGCTGCCCCGGACACTGAATCTCTCTTAATCTGTCAAACATCGCCGGCCACCAGAGGTTGTCAAAAGCGCCTGAGATGTCCACAAATATTCCTACGACGTATTTACCATTTGCCGAGTCAATCAGTTCCATTGCTCTGCAGATTGCGTCCTCTGTCGACCTGCCTCTTCGGAAGCCATACTGCTGCTGATGCATGCCCATGACTGTCCTGTGTCTCAGTAATCTTTCACACAATATCTTCTCCTGCAACTTCCCTGCTGTGTTCAACAGGCAGATGGGTCTGTATGACTTCGGAATAAGCGGATTTTTATCCTCCCCCTTGCTTAGCACGATTACCTCGCTCTGCTTCCAGATGTTCGGGATTCTGCCTTGAGCGAGGCATTTGTTTAACAGCCCTGCAAGGAAAGGAGCAATAAGGTCAGCCGTCTTCTCCAGCACCTAGACCTTTATCCCGTCCGGACCAGGCGCCTTTTTCTTACCCATCAGAGCAATGTTCCTGATCACCTCCGCCCGACTAACAGGTTCTACCTCTTCCTCATTTACATACTCGTCATTCTCCACCCTCTCCCTCAACATTTGGTGCTCTTCAGTATCTTCTGTCACGTCGTCATCTGGCAACAATGTCTCCATTAAAAGAACCGCAGACTCTTCCCAGCTGGTCGTGGTACTCCCATCATCCTTAGATAGCGTGGTTATCATGGCTGGGGGCGTAATTTCCCGGAGGCTATCTTAAACGGCACCCCCCAAGGTCCCCTCTGTAACTCCTCCTGTACATACTTCTCCCAACTTTTCCTCTTCTCTCCTCTTCAATCCTTGATACAGTGCGCGAACTGGACATCAGTTATTCCAGTGTGTTTGGTATTTGCACAGACATAAACAAAATTTAAAAGGCGAAATTTGGCAGGCCAACCTACGGGACTTGAATAATGATGTTGCCAAGCTGAAAGGCATATTCCGAAATGCCCGTAAATTGAAGAGGCAGTATAAGTTGCACCTGGAAGAAAACTTACCCGATTCCCGTCCTTACCCGTTGGTCCAGCTGGTTTAACAGTGTGGAATACATCAGCTCGTATTTAACAGCTATACACAGCTTCCTGGAAGAGAAGAAGGACAATCTGTCTCCACAAGGACAAAGCCTTCTTGAACTGTTAACACCCGACTTCTTAAACTCCGTTGAAGTACAGGCAGTATTTGTATGTGAGAACTGTGCGGTGATCACAAACCCCATTGTTGAACTACAGAGTAAGTCAGCTCCAAAGGCTCACCTGCTATTTGCAAGGCTGGAAGCTGTGCTTACAAAATGTGACTTGGTCAGCAAAGGCCACTTTGAAGGAAAAGTGAACTTATTGTTGGGTGCGCTCCCGTTCAAGAAGAAGGAAGATCTAGTGATTATTTTGAAGGTGTGTGGATTGAAGTCGCACATGAAGTTGTCAAAATATGTCGACTCGACCGGTGCCAACAAGTTGTTTGGGAAGTGAGGGTTTTGAAGGCCCTCAGCTATCTTTTTATTTCCTCCAATATTCTAAGTAGGAGTACGCCTAACATAGAGCAGGTCAAGATTAATTTTAAAGTACTGCCCTTTTTTGTCAACTAAGATGGAGTTTTGTCTTTTTTCTACATTGAAATGTGTAAAAAATTGAAAGTTTTGATGGAAGAGAGTGATGGCATCGAAAGTTTAAAAATTGAGAATCTGCTGCTAGGGCTGAAGACAGACAGTATGTTCAGTGACTTCGCAACAAAGTATTTGCAAGCGTTGTGGCTGCCGATTTCAAATGCAGATTCAGAACGATATTTTTCTAGGTATAGTTTAGTAGTAACAGACCGCAGAACCACAATGAAAGTGGATAACATTGTTACCAGCTGCATGTTGCAGTTTGGTGATGTTGAGTAGTTATTTTGTATTTTTCTAGCCTAAACTGAGATTTAAAAATATAGTCGCAATTTTTGTGAAGTAACAAGATGATTTTTGTGTAATATTTTGTCTTTGTTACTTGTACATACTTTTCCCAGACCAGCTGCCGCTAAATCTTACTGTTTTAATAAGTTTACAGCACATTTTTTTGCGGACTAGTGTTTTCTACCGTTTTGTCCAAACAAAATGTAATTTTTGGTTTTCACTTCAATATGTTTAGTTTACCTGTTTCAAACATTGTCCTGGAAGTCTAGTTTTAACCCAACAAAGTCACCTTAATCACGAAAGTTTGGTAAAAACCACTTTTTTAACGCTTTTGTCTTAATTCGATAATTTCGTCGCAAAAATAGGATTTTTGTAATTCACCGCTTATTCACCGCTTTTGGGAAACTTAAAAACGAAATTGGGCTTTTTTATTCACCATAAAAGCAGGGCTCTGTCTATATATATTGATTTTATTCGGGGTGGGTAGTAATAATGTAATACTAGCTAGCAATGCTAATGTTACAGAATCTTATGACAAACAACCGACTTACATAACGCAAACACACAGCCTTACCAGTAAATCTACTAAAACAAACAATATAACATAATAAAAACTATAATAAGACAATACAACCAAAAGCATGATGACATCAAAGCATACAAGGTAAGGGATGACAAGCCAGTGATGGCAATTATAATCATGAACAAAGAGAATCATCCCTTCCTGCCAACGTCCAATCCTATCAGCCCTGTATACAGAGAATGAGGGTATAGAGACAAAATTATAAGGCTTGAGCCATGTTTCATTGACGATGGCAAGGGATATAGAACAGACTTTAAACAAATGAATGAACTCCATAGAATCTATAAATGAGGGAACATACTTTCGAAAGAAGAAGGATGGATGTGTCAATCATCAAATAAAAATGGAGAATTAGGAGAAACACATTCAACTTGTAAAGAATGGAGACTGTGATAAGATCAGATAGAAGGACTTAATAAGAAATATATGCTGACATATTCAGAGGGAGTGAGCGAGCGAGAGAGAGAGACAATTTCCGAGATGTCCAAAACAAAGCATCAAATGTCTTAAGGTTCCTCAGAGAGAACCTACGGGTGAGGGAGACAGAAGACCAAGATATAGGAGCAGCTAAAAACCAGGGAGTTGCCCCAATGATTCTTGATAAGAGAAATAATGCATTGATGGACCAGGACGAACAGAGACTCTAGCCGTGGAAGAAGGCCCCTCGGAAGGCTGGGAGGGTAGAATAGCCCAGTCCCTACCCTGTAGATATGAGGCCCTCTAAGGACAACTGCTTTTTCCTCGTATTTACCGCTTTCAAATTTTTCTGTAGAGCTGTACGTTTCAGGCTCACCTGAATGTTATCCTATCTTCCTCTCGCCCCATCCTTTATGGTTTTCTTCAGGGTTATTTCCTTTCCTCTCTTCTCTGTTCATTGTTCGTCCATGATAGCCCTACTCTTCAAGGTTGCAGCTTTTTTTTTTACGTGGATGATAGAGTTAAGTGCTCATGGGTCAGTTTATTGACGTCCGTGCTCTTCTGGGTAAACTCACCTATGCCCACCGTTCCATTGCAGCCTATTTCACTTTTTGGGACCTCCAGCACAATCTGGCCTAGACCCAAGCCATGCTCTTTACCCAACGCCCTTCCCTGGAAGGATTCAGTCAGATATCTGGCGAACACATTGGACCATCACCTTCATTTTGTGCGAGCTTATCACTAAGGTCTGAAACAAGATGTGAGAGGTCATTTGTGTTTTTTCTCAGGTTCTTCACCTTCTTCCCTCACACACAAACTTATCATATATTCTGCTTTTCTTTACTCTGCTCCCGTCTGGAGTCACGTCCTCACCTCTGGTATCTTTCTTCCACTGGGGTTTTATTCTCTTGCTTAGTCTCCCCCCAGCCTCAAAACTTATACTTTTTTGCTAGATCAAGAGTGTTAGTTCTAGAATTGATCCTTTACCAGATGACAAAGTTTTTCTTACACTACATTACTCTGCTAATTCCTTAATCAGATCGATTGGGGCTGAATGCCGGGCGTCTTGCGTGCCCTCATAGTTGGATTCGCCACCGACTCCAACAGCCATTATCAGTCGTCGTGGAGCTTCTCTGGGCCCAAGTGGTTGCTGCCCATCATGCATTAAATTGACTCTCCCAATTGTAACATAGTTCTTAGAGCTTAATTATTGGAAATTATATGAAAACATCAATTAACCGTTTTAATACATTATACATTTTTTAAACGCAAAGCATGATTTTTCGTGCATTCCCGATAATTAAACAAACAAATCCGTCAAATCGTCTATACTGTATTCGTTAAGTAGGACAAAGCAAAGTAAAACCAAACACAGAGGAACATTTAGAAGGTATTGCTTGTTTTTTTATCTGTCAAAGTTCACCAACAAAGTGCTCTTTTGAGTGAATGAAATTAGTAAAGCCCCAACACTCCCTCTTACTCGCTATAGCTGAGGATGCAGTCCAACAAATTGGCCTAACATGGTGGGTCTATGGCTTACCAAGCCTTTTGTAAACATATCCGCTTCCATGAATTTAGAAAGCTTCTATGTCACAACAATGTCACCATTTTGAACCGTTTCACAAATAAAGTGTTCTTTTATACTTAAATGCTTTGATCGTGAACTTATTATGGCATTATTTGTCAAATCGTGGGCGGACATGTTGTTTTTGAAGATTTGGATGGCTGGTTGAGAAGATTCCTTGTCGTTCAGCAGTTGCCTCAAATGCATTGACTCCTTTGCCGCTTCTTTTAAGGCCATGCACTCAAGATTCTTCAATAGCTAAAGAAATGATTCTTTATTTTTTGGATTCCCAGCTGATTATTGAACCCACGTACTTAAAATAGTATCCCATGTACGATATTATATCACTACAGCGTGATCCCCAATTTGCATCAGCATACACCGTCAATGATTCGCCAGTCTTTTGGATGATCAGAGATAGTTCCTTGGTAATTTGAAGGTAGCAGAGGACTCTTTTTGCTGCTATCCAATGCTCTATAGAGAAAAAAATGGCGTAGCTTTACGGATGGGAAATATTCATTCTTGTAACTGTTGCTCCAATTAGATTTTGGTATGGAACATTTGGTAAGTTTTCAGTTGACGTCTTAGTCCTGGTTCCATGGGAGGCTTCACAGGATTGCAGGTCTCCATATTAAATTTATTAAGAATATCATCTATGTAAATACTTCTTCTGTAAAGCTGAAATAACTCAATTTTTACAGTCGAATTCTATACCGAAACAAAACTGTAAATTTCTCAATGCTCTCATTTCAAATTCGCTCGTCAGCTCCTTCTTTACTGGATTCAATTTTTCCTGACTCTTTGATACCATAATAACATTATATACATAAATTGAAACCAGCATTTCTTCTCCCCCTCTAATCATAATGTAGATTCACAGATCAGCCTTTGAAGAGATGGATCCCAATTTGTGAATTTTGAAATCTAATTTACAGAACACTTGGCGTCCTAATTTCCCGTATAACGCCTTCTTAAGGCGACATACCTTTTCACCATTTGGTTATCATAGCTATTCAATCTTTTTCTTGGCCTTTTTGAACACTGTGGAGTCTTCACTAGCACTTTATTCAACCATGATGTTGCAGAGGTTTTTTTTTTCTAGACATTTTTGTTTTTACATAAATATTTTCTCGTCTATATCCCCAGTAAGGAAATATGTCGAGACATCAAGTTGTTTTATTTTTAAATTTTCTTTGACTGCTACCACAAGAAGAGTTCTGATAGAACTTAATCTGGTGACTGGGACATACGTCTCTCCAGAGTCGAGTCCTGATATTTGTGCGAATCCACAAGCTAGAAGATATAATTTTATCCACTCGAGATCACATTTTTGTTTGTATTTATTTTTTTAGTGCCATTTTGGAACTTATGACATTTGCTCCATTTGGGTTGTCACCAATTCCTAAGTATAGTTTTGATATGGACCTTTTTTAATTTTGTAGGACTTTATGCCAGTCTTTCACATCTGTTACTTCGAGAACTTCACTAAATTTGCATAATGCTGATAAAATTATCATAATCATTCGTCCAAGGAAGTGGTCTAATTTTATTTTTTTTGCCTTAAACATATTCGTTCTTCCTCAAAGCTATCTTCAGATTCTTTGTTGCTTTCTTCGCCTTCATTTGCATCCACATTAGCTTATTCTAAATTATGGCCACTTCATATTACTGAACCCTATTGACTATTACTATGTTCTTCCTTTTTCTATGTTAGATTGTTGTTCACATTATTCTTCACCGAATGGATCACCACTTGAGGCTTCTTGGTTGGAGTATTAGTAGAGCTTGTTAATTATTTTAACATCACTCCCAATTGAGATATTTCTTTGTCATGGTGCCCAAATAGAATAGGCCTTTGATACCTCAGCGTAGCCGACAAATATAACTTCTTTGGTTCTCGAATAAAATTTTCTTTTGTTGGGGATCCTTATTGTGCACAAACGCCTTATGTCGAAAAACTTGAAGATGATAAACCGAAGGTACATGACAATTCCACTTTTGATATAGAGTTTTACCTTTCACTATCCTGGATGGGCTGCAATTCAATAAATAATCTGCACAATAGCCAAAAATGAGTGGGGCAGATTGAATTCTAGTAGGCATCAGGCCTTAGGTATTATGCAGTGACCCATATTTACGTTTAGCCAATCTATTTTACTAGTTTTTTTGTTTTTGTTTTTTTGCGGAAAGTCGACATCTAATTCCACAATCTGATAAAAATTGGTCAAATTCCAAATTTTTACATTCTGTCCTTTCATTTCCATTTAGAAGATACTTAATTTTTTCTGTAATATTTACTACATAATTTTAGAATTCTTTAAAAGTATTTAAAACTTCATATTTTTTTTAGGAAATAGACTTTGTTGCGGCGAGTGCCCTTGTGAAAAACAGTTACAAAATATCTGGAACCTTCGAGTGAAATGGTGTGCATGGGGCCTACAACATAGGAATGTACTATTTCCAGTTTGTATACGGTTTTCTATTCTCTAATGTGATAAGAAAGTCTGTTGAATTTTCCTTCAATACGAAATTTACAATCATCAAGACTTTCATTGGTGTTAAAATTCAAACCTTTGAGGTGATTATTTCTTAGGACCAATTTTAAATCAGGCTCGTTTATGTGACTTAGTTTTCTGTGCCACAATTCACTTTTGGACGCTTCAAGAATTTCATATTTGCAAATTCTGACTGTTTTCCATTAAAATAGTGGATACTATTGCTACTCATGTTTAAAAAAAAAAATTACTATTATCATCCACCACTTGAGCGCAATCATTCTTATAAAAATAACACTAAAACCTCTATAAATAATTTTTGCAACAGAAAGAAGATTTGTATTCAATTTCGGTACATGCAAAGTTTCAGATAAATTTACTGTTGAATCATCATCGAGCTGAATTTTGACTAGGCCAATACCTGAAATACTTGAAGTATGGTTCATATAATGCGAGTTTGAGAATGACATGGTTATTTGGCTCAGAAATATTAAAAAAAATGTCCTCTGTTCATCATAATACATGCGTGAAGTTGATCCACTATTCAAGCCCAAAGAGATTCCATGGGTTGTGATAGGAAAATATTCTTCAATTTTAAAAGTGAATTCCCTTTTTTTCTTAACAAGCAATTTTCCGTCATATGATTAGACTTTTTGTATCTCCGGCATTTTATATTAGTACTAGGCTAACTTCCCATTTGTGTTATTTTGTTGAAATTGACCAGATCGAAATTATTTGATTTTAACCTGAATTAAGACAATTGCGATGAGATTTATTAATTTTTTAAACAATAAATGCATCCTCATGCTTATCTATGAGGTCATCCTTTTGTTCAGCATTTGATTCCTCCATGATCTTAATTTTTAATTCGTTATTGGTAGGTAAATTGTTCCTAATTTCAATTGCTATATGAAAATTTTCGTAGGCAGGGGACAAGGTGTAGAGCATTATGATGCTCAACAAATCAGCGTTTATCTGTAGTCCTATGACGAACTAGGATACTTTTGCCTGTACTTCCCATGTATCATAATGGTTTTTATTTAATGGCTCTATTTTATCATTAATGACGTTAACTGATGACATTTCAAGAACAATTTTTTTGCTAACCAACACGGATTGACGAATTATTGCAAACAAATGATCACGAAATAACACTCAAAACTTTTGTTTTAACTTGAACTGGGAACTTAAAAAAGTTTCTTAGCGCATAGTGCAACAGCTTATGTTATTATAAGATCTCGATTCGACGCTATGCTCGAGGAGATTAATTGTAATTCTTATGTATTTAATTTAATAATAATGAACAATAAACAATTCAAAAATGATATGAAAACATCAAGCAACTCTGTTAATACTTTATAGTACATATTTTAAACACATAGCATGATTATGCATTCTTGATAGTTAATAAAACAGATCATCTATAATTTCGTTGGCTATTAATGCTCGGTCCCAGCATAGATTTATTTGATTGTCAAAATCTTACTTTATTTCAGACAAGACGTGTATTGATCAAAACTTGTGAATGTATGGAATGCCATGCCACCACTGTTGCTCAGATTCCACTTTAAACTGTAGTCAGTAATAATAATAATAATAATAAAAATAATAATAATTTATTATTATTTTAGTTATGTAGGACAAAGCAAAGTAAAACAAAACCTTACGTTATTAAATTCTTTCTTTTAAGTTTCTGGTGTTATTTTATGACGTTATTATCGCTATATGTTATAAATTAATATCTATGTATCTTGTTTAAGAAACACTAAAACTAAACCTAACTGATTCAAACTAAAAATAGTCAAATTTTTTATTTCTAATGCCAAACGTTATAGCTAATGTACTTTCTTTTTTAAAATAAGTAACATTTAAAAACTCCGATAATCTCCTTGAAAAGTTTAATTACATATTTGCCGGTAAGTTAGACGATTTTTAATTTTTTACACTTCGAGGGCGAGTGTAAATTATTTAATTTACTTTGGCAACACTGAATTATAGCTGTTGTGTATTTTTACGTTGATTTCAAATTTAATTTTCAATTGGTCACTTCTAATTAAATGTAATTTTAGAACGATTTCTCGTGTATTTGTTTTAATGTTAGATACATATGTTTGAAAAAGTAAACTATTTTTATTCAAAATGGTAAGATTTTGATTATCATAAACATAAGGTGTCAAATCAGGCAGACCTTCACTACTGTTTGGTTAGAATGAATATGTCACAAAGATATTATTTCCAATTATTGATAAATAGCTTTATTATAATTTGGTAAATTTTATGTGATTTTGTTTAGTCTACTTTTATTAATTTCAATCAATGTTTTGTTATATTAATTTATCTGTTCTGTCAATATGTGGTTCAATTAAGTTATAGGTAGGCCCTATGTGGTTGTAAGACACCTTTACCTTTTATTTGTACAAACTTATTTCTACTATTAAATTACTGTAAAACATAATTTATTCATCATATTAAAGCCATTCGAGTTCTTTACATAGACCTATACACCTCTCATGCATGATAAAATAATGTAAAGTAAATGGTTGATATAGTTGTACTAATTCCTTGTGATACTAAAGTAAAAAGTAATAATTGCTATCACTAATATATACAACAAGAAAGTGATAATTCCTGTAGTATAGCAAAATCAATTAAAACTCACAGACAGTAATGGCCAACTATTTTGTTTCCAAATGTCATAGATAAATATTGATCACAACTAGGGACTTATTTTTTTGTTTGTTTCCTATTCTTTCCGCACAAATGTGGGTACAGTTCTTTGAAATTCTACCCTATCTGGCTAACCCCTTAGCATAATTAGTATAGAGGCGTATTACCTGTATGCAAACATAACCACAACTAAGTTAACACTGAGTCACTATTGTATAGGTTTAGAGTGTAGACCTTGGCTGTATCCGAATAGTGTACTTCACACGCTGTTGACCCATGATGTTCACTCGATTGGAAATCATGTGATCAAGTGTAGAAACGTCCGAATAGTCACGAAGTGTGCCGATGCACCCCTCAAAAGCCCTTAAGACCAAGGGTGACGGCAAGCTACCATTGACACGTCATCGATGATAAGTTTGACTGGCAACTGTTTAATTTTTCGTCTGCTAAGGTAATATGATCTGTGATGTGTGATCTGTTATCTGTGATAAAGTATTTTAACTATACCGGCACTGCTTTTGTAGTAGTGTTTTTGTGTTGTGTTGTGTTGTGTTGGAAATGTCTAGTGAAAAGAAGTAGGAATGGATATTAAAATGCTGTATTCGTTTTCATTCCCTGCTGATAGATGGCGTTTAAAATAGTTTATAAGGTCACTGGTAGGAAGCAGCTCTGCGGACTCGAGGGCGTGTAAAGGGTAATTTTCCGTTCAAAAAGTATGTTGCAGTCTTTGATCTCAAGTGCATGTAAAGTGTAAATTTTTCAGGTCTGCATTAAGTCCAGTGCACTTGACTATTCGGATACAGCCCATGTTGTGTGATTATACATAAAATCATGCGCACATAACATTAGCAAGTTTATTTAACTAAATATTAGTCAAACTTGTACTAAATAAGGATTTAACTAAACATAAGTAAAATAATAAATCAAAGGGTAATTTTTTACTTAAAAGATAGATAGTTTCACACTTTCTCTCATTGTAGCCTATATTTGTATTAATTTAAGTTACAGTTCCTACTCTAATTGCTACCTTCCTTGGACCTACTCAATTAGTTTAATTAAATGCATATCCCAGACGTGTAGTGGGAGTTTAATGAAATAACAAATTTTTCTAAATCTGACTTTTTAGATTTAGAATTTAATAATTCAAGTATGTTTAACATAAAAAATTAACACAATTTTAAACATGCTTAGTCATCAATGTACTCTCACTCTCAATATAGACTTGGCTGTTTACAACGGGTACAGAGGGAGCTTTGCAGCTCAAATTTTGGTCGGATGCTTGGACTGGTAACAATTGCCCACTAAGGAGATTGTTTACAAATAAGGCAAGGGGGCAGAATATGTTCAGAGATCCAATATTTCCAGAGAACATAACATTAAAAAAAAAAAAAAATCCCCAAAACCATAGAGCTCAAAATATAAAATTTAATTTTTTTAGAAGCTGAAAGGAATAAGGATTATTACTTACTACATAGTTTGAAAATTCAAATTCAAACATATTTTTAATCATAGTTATTTTTATAGTACCTACCTCATAACAAATTTAGTTTTCTCCCATCTCCTTGTGTGCATTACATATTTTTATTAATTGTTCATTGATACCAGTAGGCTTACCGGTACCAACATTTAATTTTACATCTTGAGAGTAAGAGACAATGGAGTGTGATTCCGGGAAGCCTTGGTTTAATTGTTGATTTTCATAGCCTTTTTGTTTTTTTGTAGACTCGCCATTACTGCAAGGTCTATCACTATCAGCCAAACTAGGGGAAATACTACCGCTATTTACAACTATGAGTTTATCCTGATCACATAATTTACGTTTTACAAAACTTGCAATACTCCCGTTATCCTTACTTCTAGGTTTTTCTTGGGGATGTTTATTAGATACGTGATATCCAAGTGTCTGCCACACCAGTCACAATAAGCACAGTTGACATAATAAACATTTGTTTAACTAAAACATCTAATTTTTTTATATATAAACATCTATTTTTGTACAATGTACAAACCCTAATAGGTCCACTATTTACAACACTTTCATGGCTACATAATTATTACAATAAACATGTCACGAGTTTAAATAAACTGTGCGCACATCGCCGTGTAATTAGGCCGTGATATAAGGATGACTGAATTCAAACTACAACAAAACATCGCTCATCCTTCCCTACCCTCCCCTGCCTACCCGCCATGGCTACCAAACACCCGCGGTAGGGTAGGTGATTTATGACTCATCATTCAATCACCCCTTTAGCCAGGTGAGTTATTAGATTTTTCCCTTGCCTCTTTTCTCAACCTCTGAGTTATTATCTAGAACTCTGACATGCAACTCTTTGTGATTACACCGACAATGTCACTATGGCACATACTGATAGTGTCGGTTGTTGAGTGTCATCGACCTTAGTTTTTCTTTTCATACAAATGAAACTACCTTATCAGAACCAGAATGTACTAAAAACGTCAACAAAATTGTTGGAGAAAGTGAGGCTTTGTTGACTGAATGTTTTACCAATCACCAAAATACAAAGATGTCACCACTTTAGAGTGTATGACTCTGCCCACATACTGAAAGCAAAGACTTCTGAATTATTGATGGAGAAAGTACCAATGGTGAAAACATCGAGGAATTGTGGATGCAGTCCAAGCGTCTTCGGTACGAGGATGTTTATTCATAGACAGAAAGCGAAGCTGAGGAGGAACCTGAGAATCTACTTATCGGAGATTGTATTAGTACTGATGATATTTATTGTGGCATGTATGTCTTAGTACAAGTTCCTAGCGGGCGTCAAAAGAGGGGAGAATATATCGCCATGCTGGTATATGTCAGGCTGGTGTTGATCGAGGAGTTTTTGTCTCTTTCATGTTTCTAAAATCTCAAGGACTAAATAAAACTACATTTATCGCAGATAGTGATGATATTACAGATGTAAAATTTGATCAAGTAATTGGTAAATTGCCAAATCCATTTGTGAAAACCAAAGGTCTCTTTACAATTGTATATGAATTTAGTTCAAAAGTTGATTTTCATGAAAAGTAAAAGTTTTGAGGTGTAGCCTATATTAAATAAGCCACATTTCTCTAGCTTTTTTATGAAATAATTTTTTATTCAGCCAACTTGCATATTTTTATGTGTTCTAGTTCAATATACAATTAACATATTGTATTATTTAATCATATTCTTTTATTAATGTACCTTTTAAAAGCTGATGAATGCTCTAATTACATGATAAAACACCTTGATACTGTTTTAGTTGTAGTGAATATCATACATGATTTCAACTCTCCAACACTCATTACAGATTGTTTTTTGTTTTTTTAAATTTAAATTACTAAGTTTGTACCATTTTTATAAAGGGTCATACTTTGTATTAATCTTAGCCAATAAATTTATTTTTATCAAATATTTTGACAATCACAACTCACAGACTTTCAAGATTATTCATATGAACCTCAGCATCCATGTCGCGTTAGACCAACTTTATTTTACTACTACTGGTAGAGTATTAAAAAAAACCAGGTATTTTTAGTGATTCATGGTCATGAATATGGATGAATTCTTTGCAATAGTACTAATATTATTTCACTTTATTTTCAACTAGGTATACATATTTTATTTTGGTTGTGTCCCAGTGTAACACCCGTTACCATGGAATTCCCGAGATATACTCTACCCGTCCCTAGAATACAGAGAATAAAATGATACCAAGATTTTTTTTTATCATATCTAATAAAACTCACTAACCCTTGCCAAAATTACACATAAACATAAATATTGATGGTCACGTGTTAACTATGATCCTGTCAGATATAATGGCTATGATGTAATCGATTCCTTTAAATTGAATATAAAAATATATATATTTTATTTAAAACTAGTTAAGGGTTGAAAGAATAAAAAGTGCAAAAAGGGTTGAAAACTAATTCAAATAATTTTTCTAAAAAAAGGTAAAAAGTGTATTATCTTAGGGCAGGTTGGTCCAACATTATTCATCCCAAGGGCCAACTCAGATTATCAATTTGCACCGCGGGCTGAAGATAAGTTTAGTAATCCTATCAACTTAATAAAGGCCTAAAATCAACCCGTAATCCATATTCTGCCGGTTAAGGTATTTTCCCATACCTTTCAAGGTTCTCTTACACGACACAATCAACATGTGACCAACAGCTTTACTTCCCCTCCAAAGGAAATTGTGCTACAGATTTTTATCACTCAAGAAAAATCTCTCAACCTTGGCTGGTTTTGAACTCACTAACATCGGTTCCAGCAGTGAGCAGTGTACCCTAAGACCACCAAGGTCAACAACATAATAATCAATTACTTTCATGACCTATATACAAATTGTATTTTTTGTTTGTAGAATCTTTCAAATTTTACTAAAAAAAGTTTAGGATTAATCAATCCCCCAAAAATGTTATTATGAAATATGCACACACACACACACACTTACTTTCCCAAGACACTTTGGCATCATAGATATGTATTTATACATATTTTTACTAATCAAATAAATACATACCTTTTAGATAAATATTTTTATTTGAATTCATTTTACATCTTGACAGAGGGATTGCCTTTAATCCAACTCCAGGATACTATGGGGGCCATATTTGGTCTGTAGGCCGACACTTGGACCACAATGTCTTAGGATATAAAGGTGTGAAACGTACAAAAGACGAAAAAAGTGTAAAAAGTAAACCTATTTACAAATTTAGCACTATTACCCTTTTTATATCTTATTGCCTTTTTTACAATCTTTTCCATTTTTGATTACCCTTTTTATTCTTTTTTTAAATAATTCTTGAATGGTTTTTCTTTTTATCCTTTATACACTTTTCACACCTTCTTACATATCCAGTTTTGCCTGGGAAAATATTTTATGTTAAAAAGGAAGAATTAAAATAAGTAAAAAAAAGGGCAATTGATAAGGATAAAAACGTACAAAAAATGCATTTAGGGGGTTAGAAATAAATTTAATAAAAAATTAAAATTCTGGCATCCAGGTGCACAAGGGTAACTAATATTTAAATTGCAGACCTCTTTGGGCAGTAGATGTATAACGCTCACGGGAAACATATTTCATATAACGCTCACGAGAAACAAACTCTTGATTAATTAATAGATATGATTAAAAATGCAATTTATTGAAACATGAAAGGTTTGTAGGATTATGTTAAAATATGTTTGGAAAGTATCATAATAATGAATGTTGACTATTATTTATCTAAGGTTGTTTATGTTTCAATAGTATAGTTGCACTGTTGTCATTACAGATAGTCTAAATGCCATCATAAAGACGAGACATTTAGTTTGGGTTTTATCTAAGGTTTGAAACTTGTTTTAGAGTAGTCATTAACTAAAGGAATTTTTTTTTGAGAATGTACAATACCACTACATTTAATTATTATTACTCTGAGTTTTGTGGCAAGACAGGTACAGGAAATCTTTGGCTCCTGCTTTCAAGGCCAAGCTAAACAATATGGGTGAGAGGTCACTTAGGGAAGTAACACTTTTTCTTATGTAATTTTAAAGTTAAAAAAAAAAATTGTTTTATTTGATTATTTGTATTGCCATGTTGCTAAAACTTTATAGCAAATATCAATATTTTACCAATAAAATATTTCAAATCCTCTACTACTTTATAGAGCAAGTTTTTTTAAAATTAATCACTTTATATTGAGTAAGCTCTATATGACACTTACTTGGCTAAGCACATAACCTGTTTGCTTTTATTACAGTTGCAATTTCCTAATATAACTGAACAGGTTATATGATAAGAATTGACAATATAGGACAATATAGGTCTCCACTGAAATGTAGAATTTATTTTACAGAATACATCTTACTAAAATCATGGGTCTGAGATATATAAATAAGACTTATTAAAAGTACTCAACATCATACATTTGAAATATTTCAAGTTAACAAGGTTCAATGATAATTAGTACTGCCAAGTTTACAGGCAACTTAGTGAGTAGTAGAGGATTTTCCTATTTTCCCTATCTGAATTCTAAAATTAACTCAATGTGTACTAAACACACGTTAGTCATCATATTTTAGTAAGATGTTACAAATATCTATCTTACATTGTTTTTTTTAAGCGGAGAAGAATTTAACATTTCATGTGAGTTTTATGGGGTATTTAGTGTCTTCTTTTTTAAATTAACCTCACATGGTCTTTGTAGTTAAAATGTAAACATTTTGTCCTTAGATGACAGAAGCCAGGCATAGAAAACTTCCTTCAGACAGTGAAGATAATAGTGAGAATGAATTTTGCTTGGACTTCTACACCATTCATAGGAAAAACAATGAAGGTAAATAGTTTTACTGTAACTTTACATAAAATAACTAAATTCATATTATAATCTACTACCACCCATCTAAATCTAAGTTTTTCCCGATGTCGAATAAGATGGCACATGCTGTCATACCTACCACTGGCTCATAACTAGGATAACTTACAAAAAATGTCCTTGATTTGGTATTAAAACATAAGATAATTCATGAAACTTTAAAATCAATTCATCACATTTTAGAAAATATTATTGCAAAAATAAACAATGAAATGGTAAACTTATTACTTTGAAGTTTTACTGAGAGGTTATGGTACATCCTACATAATTTAGCTTTAACATGAATACACCAGGGCCCTCTTAATAGTATTCGGAACTCTAATATAGCCAAAATGTAATTTTAAAAAATGATTTTGATTTATTGCTACCTTATTTATATTTTTAGAACCTAGAGTTTAACTGAAAAAAAAAAATCAAATATTTAAAAATATAAGTATCAATTTTCTTTGGAGCTAAAGAAGGGCTAAAATATTCAACACTACAAAACATGACATTTTGCTTAAATAAGCCTATATTTATAGCATTCATCATATATTGCATTTTACCTTACATTAATTGCTGTTTCCGGCCTATGGCTTGGGTCAGTTTTTTTATTCAAGCCATTACCAGCTTGCTAAGCCTGATGTAGCTTCTCATGCCTTATAATCTAACTTGAGAATAGGACAGGCACAACATCCAGTCCCCGGCCTGTGAAGGATAAACTCGCATTTCTCCACCGATACATTTTTCGGCCATGCCGGGAATCAAACCCAGGACCCTTAGCTCATAAGACAGACACGCTACCAACTGAGCTAAGGTGTCAGACTATATATAACATTAGCTTGTTAAAAAAAATTGTCAGAAATAAATTGGAATGACATTTTGATACCAATCTTTATAGTTTTTCCTTGTTTGTTGGGTAGGCTACTGCAAGTTTACAAAATATTCATATTACCTAAATTTTATTTGATGCACCGTAAAAGTTAGTACTCATGTTTTCCCATGGCTTAATACTCTAAGAGAAAAGGGGAATGTTTCTGTGATGAAATGTGTCACATTTTAGTCAATTTTCATGACAAACGAAATGTTGATTCTCTAAGCCTGAGTTAAAATTGACAGTTATAATTATTAAAGCATGGTCACATTTAGGACCTGGTCACTGTGACATTGATGACAGCATGCAAAGTCCTGTTATATTAGAGTGTTGATACACAACTAAACACAGCGACGAGACAAGAGCATACAAAGTATAGTTAAATGAGTGTGTGTCTACACAACTAGAGACAAGTGACCTTAGGATAAATGAGTTTCTAGTAATATTATAAAACAACTTTGAGTAGATTTTTTTTTTTTTTGCATTACATCATACTACTTGTCTGTGCTTTCCACATTTAATGACACTGATAGTCAGAATGAAGAATAGAAAGGCCAAGATACCAGCATTTATAGGAAGGAAGAGATAGAAAACATTAGAAAAACCACCTTTAATATACAGTTCAAGACTCGATCTGTGACTTCCCCGTCATCTGCAAACCAAACAATATGAGCTTGACAACCACATTCCTATCAATCCATATTTTAGATAATTGCTATATGCACTTTTGTTAATAATACATTTTAACACAAGATATATTTTTACTGAATTCTCTTTTGTAAAATATATTAAAACCTTTGTTTCAGAATTAAAAAATAAACTACAAACTTTGCAATTTGATTCTTCAGTTTCAATTTCTATCGATGATGATAGTAATGATTCAGTGAAAGATAACTATATAAATGAAGCTGATTTAAGAGATGATCCCTCTGTCAATATCTCAAGCGACAAAGGCCAAGTGAATATCTCACCAATAAACATAAGAAAAAGTGCCAAATCAACGCGTGCCAGCAAATCAACTCGCAATTTAAGAACTAATTCTCGTCAAAAACAAACACAAAGACCGAAAAATGTTGATCAGACTTCCAAGAAAGCATCTTCTTGTAATGATGGAGTTGATACTATGTGAGTATTTTGGTTTGTTTTTATATCTCATAAATATTTGTTTCTTTATAAACAAGTACTGGTGTGTCCAGACATATTAATTCACTAATTAACAGTTACTAAAAGTAAAACAGAAAATTAACAATGAAAAACAATTAAGTTCCTTGTGTTAAGCTTTAAGAGTGTGAGAGTAGGTATTTTTCACTTTGAGTCGAGTCATCAGGTCATCGGGTTTTAGTTGATTTCGAGTAATAACTTTTTTTTTCTTTACAGGTTTTTCAGGTATAATTTATATAGTAGTTCCATGCATAAACCATTAATACAAACATACATTTTTAAGAATGGTAATTTTTTTTATGAAAAAAAGGGCTATGGTTATAAAATTTGTAATTTTAACTAATTTTAATGTAGCTTTGCAAGTTGTATGTATATTTTAATCAGACGAAAGTAAAATTGAGTATTGTTTTTTTTATGAAATGATATATTAAACATGAATCATATCAATTAAAACTTAAACATTTCAAGCACTCATGAAATATACTTTAAAGAGAATTGATTAGTATACAAATCATAATATAAATAAGATTCTATCAACAAAGTATTTAGTGTTATGTGTAATAACATAATTTTACAGGGAGCCGGGGCAAAGCCTCCCTTTCATGGATTAAAAGTGATTGGACCCACACTCTTGTGGATTAAAAATGATCAGACTTGCTTTGGTGGTTGATTGCTCTAATATAGGCATGTAAAACTTGTAGTCCGCTGGCCACATGGGGCTCGATCATAGATTCTGTTCGGCCTACGGACCTTTCTAAGAACCAACATACACTGCAGCCCAATCCATATGGTTATAAACATTGTATAAATACACCATTTTGTAACAGCACATTTTTAAATTGATCATTATTTGTGGAAATCTAGCAAGTGAGGTTGGCAAATTCAATTTTTAGTTTCTATGCACCCTAGATAAATTCACAAAAATTGTTAAATTTTTCACCAAATATGTGCAATGTTTGACATCACACAAGTGTGTGAACAGTTGTTATTTAACTTATTAAAAGGAACAAACAGCCCAGAAATCACAGCTAGTGGGCATGCATTGCTCATCAAGTGAAAGCGACTTCAACTCAAGATTTAATACTTACACTTTTGCTACAAAAAATTCTGAAAAAAATGAGTAAGTCTTAGAATTTTATAAAATCTTAAATTAATTTTTGTAATAATTAATAAAGAATTTAAAATTGATCTATTTTTCTTAAAACGGTAAGAAAAATGAATTTTCTGAAATGTGACACTGCTCAGTATTTACAATGTGGTCCTTATTGTCACAATCGATGTCGGATTGTGAGTAACCGATCACCTTTCGCTCGTGCTTTAAGTCTTTATTAAAGCAGGTGCTGAGTGCAGGTTAATACCCTAAATAACAATAACTGACCTATTCAACTTCTCACTTCTCACTCATGATCGGACAGTATCCCACACTTTGGAAACTCACACTTATTACGCCAGAACCTAATAAAGGACTAGCAAAAGATCTACATGACTTTAGACTTATAAGTATACTTCCGTCCCTTTCTAAGGCACTAGAATTCCTAGTACATCAACAAATTTACCGACACATTAACAAACACAATTTGTTAACTTCCTATCAATCAGGATTCAGATCACATCATAGTACATGCACCGCGTTGATAAATGTCACAGACGACATTAGACTAGCCATGGATAAGCGTGAGCTAACACTTCTTATGATATTAGATTTTTCAAAAGCTTTTTAATACTTTGGATTTTAATATTGTATTTGCAAAATTGCATGGTCGCCAGCAAAGTGTTATGATAGGCGACACGTTCTCAACATGGCGCCCAGTTGAGGTTGGTGTTCCACAGGGCTCAGTTTTAGGCCCATTGCTTTTTTCTCTATATCTGAACAATATCACGTCTTCAATGTCATATTGTAAATATCACATGTCTGAAGACAACCTTCAAATTTATATTTCTACTGACCATTCTTCAATACATACAGCCATGCAACGAATAAATATTGACCAAGCTGCAATAAATGCTTGGTCTGAAAAAAATTGACTTAAATTGAACTCTGATAAAACTTAAGCCATTCATATGGTAACAAGTAGACTATTACTGAATGTGGACCGTTCCCTTCTGACTGACATATGATTAGGAGTAGCCACAGAACAACTGACAACATTTACTAAAAACCTTGGTGTGATTATTGATGACAACCTTAATTGGACAGATCAGGTAACTTATATTTGCAAGAAAGTGTATGCCTGCTTACATTCACTGAGAAGACTAAAGAATTTTCTTCCAGAACTAAGTAATTTAATAAACTGGGTTGGTTAAGAATAAATTAAAGGCGAAGGCTACACTTATTAGTATTGTTTCACAAAATATAATCAACATCTCAGCCTCGAAACCTCTCCTCACAGTCCCTATTTCTGAAAGATAAACCACTCTACAGATTTATATTGCCATACATAGATCTCAAACATATGCTCGTTCTGTCACTGTCCTGGCATCACAGACTTGGAACAAACCAGATAACTCTACTCGTCATCTAACATCTAGACACCCCATCAAGTGCGCAGTTAACCAAATTATCTTGTCTAATAATTAAACTGATTTCTTGAAACTACTTGAGCTTTAAATGAGTGTATGAATGAGCGCGAGAATTTTTTTCTACTTATTTGAATATTGTTTTATTAAATTGTATTTCAATAAATGTAATAGTGTCTGTTGTATTCACCACTGGTTAAGTGGAAGAGAAGGCTAACCTTAACTCCACCGGATAATATATAGGCTATTATTATTATTATTATTATTATTTATTATTATTATTATTGTTGTTGTTGTTGTTGTCAAACAAGTTTGACATGCATTGGCTAAGACATCACTCTCACAACAGACTCTATTGCCAATGATGTGGAACTCAGGGTTCAAATCCCAATCGGGTGCACTGAAGGTGTTTTTAAATAAAGTGCTGAGTATGTTGGTCTTTTGGAGGTATATTATTGTAGAATTGCACGAGCTTTTAGGAGTGGTCCTTGATACAAGGTATATCTTAGTGATGTTCGATCTTGGATCAATATTTTCAAAAATTGATTCTTTACCCTCGATAAATCGATTTCTTGGATTGATTCAAAGGTTTTGATCTGATTCACATATCAATTTTTTTCTAGCAATTTCAAAAAGATTGAAAGAAATCAAAACTTTTAATTGATTCAGGGAAATTTAATTTTGTTGGTTTTAGGAAATGTTTTTGTTGAGTATTAGTACTAAGAAAATTTTTAAATCAAGTCTTGCAATCTTGGGCTACTAATTAGTTATTATTTGTCTTTAGTTAGTAAAGTGAAGAGAATAATCCACTGATCTGCTCTATTTACGTCTAGGTTCTGTAAATTATCACATGTTTTTATTCTGTAATATTTTTTTATGGTGACGTGTGGGCCAAAAATTCAATAGTTTGGAAGTATTTCGTAAAAACATCATTTGCCCCATGGAGTTTTAGTAGTTATAGAATGCTTGCATCCACAATCTACACTTCCACCAAGCTAGTGATTCCCAAGTTTTGAAACACACCCTCCACAAAAAAGGTGTGAGGTTTCTTCAAGATGGATGCTAACAAGTGTGTTTAGTTTTAGTACAATAACTGGCTCTTGAACAATTAATTCAACCAAACAAGGGGTACTGAATTCACAGTTTCTGAAAGATTAATTTGCTGTGACTGAGGAAAGAAAATAAGTGTGTCCCTCACTGGGGTCTAGTGCTTAAGGTTCTGGTTTGTCTCCAATATATAGGCTGATTTTCTTAAGAATCTTCTGGAAGCTCCTGGATCCCAAATCTCCCTTTTGAGTTGGAGGGCGAAACCCTTTTAAAAAAATACATAATTTTACTAACTACCTATTGCCCCTCACATAAATATGGTTTTCCACCACCACTGATTCTTCTTTTTGAGTAAAACATTTAAAGTGCTCCTCAATGTGAAAAATCATTATAGTAATCCTACCACTACACACAATTGCGCCTAAATTTACAAATTAGAAAAAAGAACAGAAACAAAGTGTACATTGTATGTAAGGCCACACATTTTAAATCACTACTCTTTGTGGTTACCATAAAAATAATTATCTTCCAGAGGCCTTTATAAGGCATAACATTTTTACTGTCTCCCCCCCTCCCAATACATTTTGATGCCCCCACCCCTCCCCTCGATGCATTTTTGACACCTCTCCCATCCTTCCCCTTGATACATTTTTGACGCCTTCCCCACCCCTTTTCTTGATACATTTTTGATGCCTCCCTCACCCCTCCGCTCTAAACATTTTTGATGCCACTCCCACCCCTCGACACATTTTTGTTGCCCCTCCCATCAATACATTTTGACACCCTCACCCCATCCTGGGTACATTTTGATGCCCCCACTCCTCCCTTCGATACATTTCTGACCACCTTCACCCCTCCTCTCGACACATTTTGGCTGCCCCCCCTCTCCTCCCATCAATGCATTTTGACTACCCCCACTCCTTGGTGTAAATTTCTAGGTGTGCCACTCTGTGCAGTCAGATAAGGCAAACTTTATTTACATGAATCGTTAGATCGATCTTTGGAAGATCGATTCACAGCACTCAATCTTTTGCTGGAATCGCTCTAGATTGATCCAGAGAATTGATTCAAAGCCATGAATCAAATATCCCTAATATATCTTGAGTGGTAGTGCAGAATCCTAATGCAGTTATTTACTGGAAGTATATTAATGCCGTAGATCATATATAATATTTTCTTTCTTTTATTCATAACTGAACAGTTTTATATACCTACTTAATGTCATGTATTTTTAGCTATTAATTGTTGTCCGTTTTAATTTACAAAAACTTAAAATCCATCGACTACAAAGTTATATGCATTTAGATCTAACATACGAAGTAAAGCTGTTTTGAAATTGGTGCACAGATTCACAGCGCTTTGGTAAAAACCATACTGTTTAGTCTTGTCAAGGAAAGCATTACCAAATCGAGCTCTGGTATCGCCTTGGTCATTTCGTTAACATCGATAACAGGTCAACCGTGAATGCGTTGTGGTCGCTAACATCGATACTAGGTCAACCGTGAATGCGTTGTGGTCACTAACATCGATACCAGGTCAACCGTGAATGCATTGTGGTCGCTAACATCGATACCAGGTCAACCGTGAATGCGTTGTGGTCGCTAACATCGATACCAGGTCAACCATGAATGCGTTGTGGTCGCTAACATCGATACCAGGTCAACCGTGAATGCGTTGTGGTCGCTAACATCAATACCAGGTCAACCGTGAATGCGTTGTGGTCGCTAACATCAATACCAGGTCGACTGTGAATGTGTTGTGGTCGCTAACATCAATACTAGGTCGGCCGTGAATGCATTGTGGTCGCTAACATCAATACCAGGTCGACTGTGAATGTGTTGTGGTCGCTAACATCAATACTAGGTCAGCCGTGAATGCGTTGTGGTCGCTAACATTGATACCAGGTCAACCGTGAATGCGTTGTGGTCGCTAACATCAATACCAGGTCGACTGTGAATGTGTTGTGGTCGCTAACATCAATACTAGGTCGGCCGTGAATGCATTGTGGTCGCTAACATCGATACCAGGTCGACTGTGAATGTGTTGTGGTCGCTAACATCAATACTAGGTCGGCCGTGAATGCATTGTGGTCGCTAACATCGATACCAGGTCGACTGTGAATGTGTTGTGGTCGCTAACATCAATACTAGGTCAGCCGTGAATGCGTTGTGGTCGCTAACATTGATACCAGGTCAACTGTGAATGCGTTGTGGTCGCTAACATCAATACCAGGTCGACCACTAAAACACGCCTTATGTTATTAATATTAATATATTTTTTCCTTACTATCGCATATTACTACCTGTTTTAGCTGTATGATTATGTATTAATTAAACTAATTTTTTTAGGCATGAGGAAGATTATAATTAGAGGAAGTGTACCTTCATTTGAATAAAGGGAAAGTGGAAAACCATTTTAGAAAACCACCCTCGGTAAACCCGCCCATGATTCAAACCTTGATCTTCCAATCATTGGCAGTCTAGTCCATTGCTAGAGTAGCTCCTTAGACCATGCGGCCACCGAAGCGCGCTGGTATTGATATTATTTATTAAAGGTGATAGCTGAAGATCACATGACTTAATATATATGATAAATATGAAAGAGGTATTAGTAACTTTAATGTGACAAAAACGTTTATTCCTTTTTAAATGTGTTTGTATACAGTTATTGTAAGTGTGGGTTAACTACCCCAACCTCTACCTCCCTCTTTTCCTCGTCCTCCCCCCAGCCTTTCAACATCTCTGTATTTCGTAGATAAGTTAATGCTTATATTCGTCAAGACATTTGACCATGCTGGAAATTACCTTTATTTGAAAAATTAATGGAAGACAAATTTGAACTATGAAGGCAGTTGTGGCTGACCTTTTCTACAAGTATTGATATTTAAACTTCTGATCCATCTATTTAGTGGGATATAAAATATTGATCATTTATAAAATCATCCATTGTTGGACATACCTTTATTAAAGAAGTGCTCACCTTAAACTTTTGGACTTGGAGGAATAAATTAATAAATGTTAGAAAAATATTCAATATTTATGGGTTTGCCTTTAGTTACCATCACAAAAACTCCAGATAGCTTCGAGAGATATTTCATACCTATTATTTTCTTTGTCTTCTGCATTTGAAGGGCAGGTTTTTATAAACAAATAAAGTAATTTCTTACAGGATATATTTATAGGTGCATTTTAATACAGTAAAATAACATGTCATGTTTTAAAAAATGCAATAATTCTTGATATTAGTAAATTTAACTGTGGATTGACTGCGGATTTTCTGCCTTTTAGTGGCAAAAAAAACTGCTCTAATAAGTTTTATTGGGTCCCTTGGTAAAGATAATTAAAAAAAATATATATATATATATATCGCTGCTGCATTCAATTGGCAAACAATCTTGGTGGTTCAGTTAATAAAATATCGAAGAATATAGTTTTAATTTGTACTAAGCTTAAATGAAACAAATAATTTAAAGATATAATTTTACCTAACTATTTTCATTGTACTGGTAAATAAAAGTTTATTAACATTGCTATTGTGTGACTAGGTGCATGTTCTCCAAAAGGGGAGAACATGCTTTAACAAGCCACATAAAAAATAATGTATGTTTCAGGGATATCACCTCATCTGATTCACTGAAGAACAGATTGAGATCCAGAAAAAAGAAGCAGATTATTGTCGACACAGTAGATCTCACTGATGAAGTGTCCTTGCCCGTTAAACCATCACCAGTGATTATTGATAATCTGGTAAGTGATAACAAAAATACAACATTGATTAATATTTGGATTTCCTATGCTTCTCTATTATTAAGTTTTTGATCATATTTGGGACACACTTTGACTTTGATTAAATATTGGCTACAAGCTAAAATTTAAATCCGAGCTCACCTTTAGTGTATGATACGTGTCATTTTCTGTCTTAAGAGGGTAGAAAAAATAATAACTTTATTTACATGAGATCAATTGCTAGCACAGTAAACAATTAATACACATATATTGAATATAACATTATTATGAATCTTGTGTTAAAATTGTTGAGATGCTTCACCTATAATTGACTTTGATTTAAATCCTGGTAAAGATTTTCTCTCTCCCCATGATGTGAAAACAGTCAGTAGCTGTCTCGGGAGCTAATACATCAACTTGTGCTTAGTACCTAGTGCTGTCTCAGGAGCTAAAACATCAACTTGTGCTTAGTACATAGGGCTCTCTCAGGAGCTAATACATCAACTTGTGCTTAGTACCTAGGGCTCTCTCAGGAGCTAATACATCAACTTGTGCTTAGTACCTAGGGTTGTCTCAGGAGCTAATATATCAACTTGTGCTTAGTACCTAGGACTGTCTCAGGAACTAATATCACACTCGTGTGTATCCATGCAAATGCATATTTTTTCAAATACGTAAATCAACGTAAAAGTCTTCATTCTCTATAAAAAGGGGCACTGTGATGCTGAACATACAAGGTTTATTTTGAACATTTGGAGTCTTTGATGGATAAATTCATATTTTACATATTATAACCACTTTTCTTAAAATAAAAACTGCCAAATTTTTTGCTTGAAGAAATGCCATTCGGCTAAGATTTCTGTTGTATTTTCATATCTCACCAGCGTGCAATCGACTGACCAGTGCTAAGCCAAAGCACATGCTAGTCATGTGACAATCTAATGATCAACTGTGCTAGCATGAGCTTAAGCCATTTCATCTGGTCGCATACTCAATGTGTTTTTATTCTTATATAGCCTTTGTTAAGTTTTACACACCTTAATGTTTATATTGTTTATTTTAATTACATCCACACTATCTGGATAGTGCCAAAATAAAGATTACTCCAAGTTACTTTACAAGTATTTCTGCAATGAGCCATTTTGATAGTATTTAATGATTTTAAGTGTTAACTTTTTGAATTTTACTACATTAACTCCATTGGTTTACTAATAATTACTAGAAGTGTGCAAAGGCTACTTTTTAAATGTGAAGTGAAGTCGAAGCAAAGCTCGAAACTTGTGAAGAAAAGTCGAAGACCAAGTCCTATATTAATAACTAAGGCACACAGGTTTACTGATAAGCTTTGTCAATTACCAAACAAGTTTTAATATTTGCTTACATCGCGGAGTTGATAAAATATTTTGTAAACTATACATATGCATGTCTTTTATCTGCATTTCTAACATAATAATAATCATAAATTAAATTCTGTTTTTCTTTCCCACTTTTCGTATCAGCCATTTTGAATAATAAAGAAAACGCGAAGAAGCTATGAAAAATTTATGTGACAAAATGGACTTTTAAATTTGTCACAGATAATTCCAAAGCGATGGAATATTAAGGACTAAACATTAGACCCGATCTGGGATGATATGGCACAACTACAGCGATTCCTCTGCTTCGTACTAATGACCTTGGTGTTATTTCTTTATGGGTGTATATATTTTCACAAAAATATGTTGACGATAGTGAATATAAAATATTAACATTTACTTACCCGTTTTTGATCCATACTTACGTTGTGTTAGTTAAATTACTAGTCAGTTTTAAAATCCTGTTTAGTAACTGTTTTAAAATGATCAAATATTGAAAAATGTAATATATAGTAGGATAAAATTAAATCGTTTGGTAATTTATCAAAGTTTTATCCTTCCTTCAAAATTTTTCGAATATGCAAAGGTCATTGTAGATGTCGAAGTCGAAGCCGAAGGAGATTTGACCTTCGACTCCAACTTTGACTTTTCAAATTTTTGCACACCATTACTAATTACATTAAGAATACACTAGAGAGCACTTTTTAGAGCACACAAACATATGTATTGTAACTGAGGTGGGTAAAAGTCGAAGAATGATCAACCTTAACAAATTAACTGGATACCTGGGCCCCCAAAAACTTCAGCCTTACTTGTTCTGCACGCTCAGTCCGGATGTGACACCACAGGATTATTGGCGAAGAAAACAAGAGCTTATATCTGGAAAGTCTTCAATACAGCAAAGGATAAGGTTCTTGAAGTGTTTAGAAAACTTGGAAGTTCGGAAAACTTTATTGATGTAAAAGTTGATATGTTGAGTGTATGTCCCTAGTACACAAATATCTGATATTGGAGAGCTTCGATGGTGGGTGTTTAAATTTGCCACCCACAGGACCTTTTCTATCTCCATATTATATTATTAGAGTTCACTATCAAACCGCAGGATGGTGTCATGCTGACCAGCCTTGCCCAGATTTACCTTCCCCGTCAGACTTTGGATGGGAATTTAAAGAGAAAAGCAACCACTATGCTCCTGTTATGTGTGTGCTGCCATGCGCACCATGGATAGTTCAACTCTTGTGTTAAAGGAAGGTGTGCCCCCCCCCCCCCCCATGCAAATGTCTTTCCCAACATCTTAAGTGCACTGAACTGTGTGTATTTGGAGGAGAGGAAGATGTCTCTGACAATCATGATTGAAGAAATTAATACTGAAGATTTTTTAGCAGAGTTTGATGATGGTTTGTTGTAAATTAGATAATATTCTATCATTGCATACTTTAAATGTATTTTTTGTTATCATCAAGTAGCTGTAATGTATTAAGTAATGGTGGAATTGTTTATTTTTCTTTGATAAATACATGTTAACACAAAATTTGTTAAAAACCAATTGTGTGAAGTTTGATGGCCTATAACTCCTGAACCGATAAATATATCTTAAAATTGATGAGAAACATATATTTCCCTCTTTTTATGCTTAATAAAAAAGTTATGTGCTTTTTTTTCATAAGAGTATTCTGGGAGAAAATATACTCATTTTTATACATGTATGTCTTTTACGGCAGCCATCTTGGTTCAGTGATGTAATAAAACCTATACTGGATATTTTTAAGGAAAACACCTGGTACCATACTATATTGTGTAAGAAAGGAAGCTCACATGGTCACACCTTCCCTTCACAAAAACTCCCACAGAATGCATTATGCTCCTCTACCTTACTTCTACTATAGAATACAGAAGGAAGAAACAAGATGTCAACTTTGTACATTGGATTCTTCCCACATTTCTCCTCTTTCCCTGGGTGGGCTTTTTTCATTAAATTTACACTTATTAGATTTTTTTTCTTTATTCTTATCAAGTTCCATTATTTTAAAACTTAAACATTTGAGCACAATCATTTACCTCATACTAGTTAGAATAGAGAGATTGTACCGTGAATTGTTGAACATCTTTGGAGTTCACATTATCAAAAATATTTAGTCTACTTTATATTATTATGTAGCCTTATCTATATTTCAGATAATAAGTGATGATGAAATGATTGAGCCTGGCATCGAATCTTCAGATAAATCCAGTACAAAACAATCATATGATCAGTCAGAAGATTTAGTCAATCCTGAGATTACGATAATGGTTCATTGGAGGTGTCTGGACTGGAAAAAATTTACTATCAGAAAGGTATATTAAAAGTATCCGTTGTAACTTCTATTTTGATTCAAAACCAGTGTTTTCACACACCTAAAAACATACATATAGCTAAATTTTAAACACAATTAAGTACATTTTTTTAATATGATGGATGGATCAAAAACTTATTGTTAATGAAAATTAACAATTAGATACCATAAATGATAACATAGGTTTATTTGACAAAACAAAAATACTGGTACTTACCTAGAATAATTGTAATTTTGTAGTTGTATAGCTCTCTACACTATGGTTAATGAAATTAATGATTATTTGTTAAAAATGTTTGCCATATAAATGTTTTGTGTTATAATTAATTTTATATTAATATATCATTTGTCAAATTCATTTATACCGGCTAGTTGTCATCTCAAGAAACCTACTCCCTTTCCCCTACAAAATAGATAGAAAAAAAAATCAAAATTTATGACTACCGAATAAATATTGCTGTTGGGAGGTTAAAGTTATCTACCAGATAAAAGTTAGAAGCCACTTTAATGTTTTCCATGTCTTATAAACTGAATTTATCTGCCAGATAGCCATCTGTAGGATAAATATATTTTTATTCTGAACATGGAAGGTTGGTACGGTTTTTACTGATGTGTGTGCACATGTGTATAAGCCCTGCTGATAGCTCTACAACCTAGCAAGTGGTGACAACGATCAACATTTGTTTAATAATGGTGGCTAAACGAGTGCGAGTAAACAGATGGCATCACCTGGGCGCAAAAACTAAGATGTCTTGCAAGTACTAATTTTGGTGTCTGCCAAAATGTGGGCAATAGTTGGGTACAACGTTTACAAAATTTCATTTATTGTACTCACATTTTGATAATTTGTTCAGATATAACTATGACTCTACAAATAGCTTGTCAGTTTTTGTAAAAGTGAATCAAATGTTCTAACTTTATATATTTAGAGCTTGGGCCTGTGCTTACTAAACACTTGAACTAAGATTTTAACCTAAAAACAGATTCAGATTGACGAAGCCTCATTAAAAACAACGCGTCACTATGGCAACGAGCATTTTATCTCCCAGATAAAAGTTATCAGGAACTTAAACCTCCCGATAAAAATAAGATGGATAAATACATTCTATCTGGCAGATAAATGCTATCTGGCAGTCATAAGACGTACTTTTAAATTATCCACCAGATATAAATATTTATCGACCAGATTAATATTTATCCAGGAGTCATAAGACCAGCCCTAATTATGCCCCTTTATCAATTTAATTCAAACCTTTGTATTGGATTGTTGTATTAGGCATTAAAAACATTTAAAATTAATACATAACACAAGAAAATATGCTACTGGTATAACTTTTGGGATTAAATTTCTGCTGGATACTGACAAGTAAAGAATACAAATATACAAGTTGTACTAAGTTATTTCTGATTACCAAACCCTTCCTTCACCTCTGACAAGACATCTTGTGAATGTGGGGAATCCACCGTGGTTCGGATTCCACGTTAAACTGTAGGTCCTCCATTTCTTCTCACAATCACCCTTCCATTACACATTAGCATAAGTGCGTATAACCCGAATGGGTAGTAAGACGCGGTGCTAATAATAATAATAATAATAATACTAAAATTTGGCACCCCAGAAATATATCTTATTTGATTTATTATTTAAAAGTTCCAATAGTACTTATGGACTACTACACTATTAACCAACCAAACTAAGAATGTAAATAAATTGTGATATATTTTCCCGCCAATATGGCAACATGAGTTCCAAGTTTTCAAATAATGGACTTCCTATGAAAATCAGTTTATAGCTGTAGACCTGTGTAGTATTCAATTGTGTTTTTATTTATTTGTTTAGTACCAAACTATAACTCCAATATTTCAACATTTCGCAAAGGCTGAAGGTGTATCTGAAGACAGAATTTGTTTTGAATGGGAAGGAAAGTATCCTCGAATAACGGATACGCCAGATTCTTTAGGCATTGAATACCTAGCCATGTTTGGTAAGTCACATTTAGTTAATTATGTTAAGGAATGGGTGACAGTACCAATAAGTACCTAAAAGTCTTAGATTTAAACATAAAATTGCTTAAAAGATACTTTCATGAAATTATTTCACTAATAAATTGGCTTAAGATAATTTTTTATTTAAATTAATATCAATGAAACCAAACTCAGTAATAAACAAACCACATTCTATGAAATTAAAGTAGTAATATCCCTTTAATTGCACTTTTTATTGTAGAAAACATGATTAAAGTGGTGGATCCATGTTTGAAAATACCCACAGATAAAAACTACATAGACCAAAGAATGTTGTTGACCATTGGCATTCAACCCTTTTTGTTCACATACCGCCAGAAATAATATCTCTAACTTTGTATCCCTAAAGTTGTTGGTTCATAATGGAAGTTATATGTATTCTAAAATCTAAATTTAGGGAGAGAAAAAACCCCTACTCTCTCAGATTGTGTCCAGGTCTCTTTTTGCAAACCCTAAATCGGGCACTGATTATTCAGAGTTTATCATGAAATAATGCGTAAAACTTATATACAGGATGTACTGTAACATATGGGACCCACTTCTGTGGAGGATGGGAGACACAAAAACAATGTAAAATGCTAATTTAAACACCTGACCCATGTTTGTACTCAAGTATGTGGAGCTACTTAACATTATAAGAAGTGCTCAAAATATCCACGTTCAGCCTCACTGCAATGTATTATTGAAAGAGTGTGGCAGTCTATGATATAACAACTGCAGGTGGCCATTTTGAGAACTTCCTATATTGTTAAGAAGCTCCACATTACTGGAGTACAAGCGTGACTATAGCTTGGAAACACTGTCAAATGGGACACTTATTTGTATGAACTTTTTACATTGTTTTTGTCTCTCTTGTCCATTGCTGAGGTGGGTTCCTCATGTTACAGTACATCCTGTGTGTGTATATGTGTGTATATATATATATATATATATATATATAATGTACCCCCTAAGATGTGTATGCCTACCCCAGGTTGAATACCACTGCTTTAGACAAAGGTAGTAAACTTGATGTGCCAGCACATATACCTATCTTGATTTTCTTATGAATTAACATTTAGAGCACCTTTTTGAAATATATATTTGTAGGTATTTATAACTTCTATCAAAAGTGATAGGTGTAGACCACAAGACCTGACTTATGAATACATGAAAGTAGATCTACTAGCACTTTCTTGATGTTAATTAACGAATAATAACATTGTGGTACATATATACACCTAATCACGCCGTTCCATCACGGGGTGGACAAGAAACTGTGCACATAGCTCAAAAAACAACACCCTCGTACTTAATCCACCCTCACTAACTTTCCCCACACTTCTCTATCCCTGCATACTTCCTTCTCTTCAACAACAGCCATACATTTAGTCATACATACTCTTATATTCTTAAAACTCTTTTAACGTTTCTCTTTTTCACTCATTTGTCTACAACATTTATCCTCGTCTCACATGGTCCTTTCTTTTGATCCACACACTTTCATATATTTTCCTTGTCACTCAATCCACTCTCATCCTCTCAACATTCCCAAACCAACGTAAGACGCTTCTCTCACACTTATCCATAGGATTCTCTGTCAAGCCACACTCCTTCAGCCCCCATTCATTACTGACTCTGTTCGTTCGAGTTTTCCCACATACATTTCTAAGTTATCTCATTCCAACTTCATCCACATTGAACTTGTGCTTCTGCTGACAAACCCACACTTCACATCCATTCAACAATGTTAGCGTAAGCACACTTTTATATACTGCCATCTTTGCCTCTTTCGATACTTTTTCATTTGTTACAATAGTCCACATATATCCAACTAATCTTCGAGATGAATTCACCCGTCTGCCGATTTCACCTTCTGTCCTTTAATCTTTACAGAACACTCCGCCCAAATACAGAAAACCATTTACTTGTTTTAACAGTTTTCCATTTATACTAAACCGACAATCATTTCCTGATATGTTCTTATCAAAAACTATCACCTTAGTCTCTGAGACATTTATACAAAGATCCATTCTGTCTCTCATCACATTCAAACGATTCAATACATTCTGAAAGTCACTTTTATTCGAAGCCACTAATATGGCATCATTTCCATATAACATACAGTACTCTCATATTCACATTGTCCATTTATATACAGTAGCCCCATGGCTTCTTTGGTGCTGACTGATAGCTACCAGCTGACTTCTGACAGTCAACATTTAGGTACATACCTAAATTTTGACTGTCAGAAGTGACAGCTGCTAAACACATGATTTTTCAGATCATTTGGTTCGGCGTACGGATACATAATTTGGTCTTGTAACTTTTCAAAGCTGTCATCTGTGAGCTGTCAGTCACCACTAAAGAAGCCATGGGGCTACTGTACCAACCACATCCTTACAAGCATCAGTGAATGCATTAAACAACCATGGTGACATAACACAACCTTGTCTAACACCCTCTTTATTGTTAAACCATTCGCTTAAAACATAAAATACATAAATCTGTTTATAATAGAAAATAAATATAGAAGGAAACATAAGTATAATCACAGTTATTTAAAAAAAATAGATAGTATTGTAAAAGCTAAACATAAACCACAAAACAAAGCTTTACAAATACATTGCAAACATACTTTGCAAATATATAGTAACAATGTTAACAAACTTTAATAAACATTTTTAACTCTTATCAATTCTGAATGAAGGATAGGGTGGGAATGTCGAGCCCATACTTGATCTTTCATTATATTAATTCACCAATTTGAATCTTAATGAATTATGTGTTGTATTTATAAACAGTTTGTCAACTATTTTGGAGCTAAACAAATCCCCCTTTAGGGATGTGGGGAATTCTTTTCATGTAATTTGTGGCAACACTGTTTGCAGGTAAGAGTGGTGGTATTGACTTTTATGAACCAGTAAATAGGGTCCCGGGTTCGATTCCTGGCATGACCGAAAAATTTGTCATTGGTGACTGAAATGTGGGTTTACCCTTTTACGGTGATTAATTAATGGCCGAGGACTGTATGTTGTGTATCTTCTAGGCTTAAGGATAAATTATAAGGCAGATGAAGCTATGACAGGCCTAGCAAGCCGGTAGTGGAAAATATATGGCTTGAATAAAAAACTGACCCAGGCCACAGGTTAGATGCAGTAATGTATCTATATATATACAGATAGATAGATACATTACTGCATTCATTCAATCATTTAATCAATTTAATCATCAATTCATTTAATCTTTTTTATAAGATATATATATCTTATAAAAAAGATTAAATGAATTTGGTGTGCACAGACAATTATTGTGAACCAAATAACTCACAATCCAAATAATGAGGAGTTTTTCATTTTTATGTTCTTATACCAAAATTTTGCATTTTTATTTTTTCAAGTATTAATCAAATGTGTTATACAATTGAAAAAAATTATCAGAATTAATGCTTGAATAAATAAACATGGGATAAAAAGGTTATCTTGAGAAGGATTCTTCTTCCTGCCTTATTAAAACCTGGGACTAAATACAACATGGGATTGCTAGGGTCAACAAATACATTTAAGAAGCATTACGTATCAATAAAACAGCTAAACATCATTGAAATTTTAATTACGATCCATGTTTAAATATCCAGTAGAACCATTGACTGGCCACTATGTATTTTGAAATATTATTCTAATATCTACTCTCCAATATTTTAAATCTTAACATTTAAACCAAGTTTCAGATTCCTGTGTCTTTAAAGTAAATACAAACCCTCAAACATAAGACAAGGTGTTTAGAAAGGGAATCATGATTTTTCTAGACTTTTATCTAGGTAAGCAATTTAGACACATCTAGTTTACTCTTCTTTTTTTTTAATATTCAGTTATTTATCATATACACTATTTGTTATAAATTCAATTACAATCTTTTATTTTAAAATCAGCACAGTTGAAAAGTAAACATATACAGTAAACTTATTTAATTCAAAGTCCAAGGGATATCTAAAAAAAATTTGAAATATCCAAAATTAAAATTAACAATTTTTATGAATGTCTAGGTAGATGGCACATAAGTTTTTTTTATATTCATTACAGTTTCCAGCCTGTGGTCTGGGTCAGTATTTTATTCAAGCCATATATTTCCCACTGTCAGCTTGCTAGGCCTGTCGTAGCTTCATATGCCTTATGATCTATGTTAAGACTAGGACAGGCACAGCATCCAGTCCCCAGCAGTTAATTTATCAATGTGAAAGAGTAAACTCACATTTTACCAATGATAAATTTTTCACCCTTGCCGGGAATCAAACCCGGGACCCTTAGCTCAAAAGACAGACACACTACTGACTGAGCTAAGGACCCAATAAATCAATAATATCAAAATACGCCACATATAAACACACACACACACACATATACACATATATGTAAATGAAAAAACAAGACCATTTTTAAATAAATTTAAAATTTAGAAAAACTAGCATACGAAAACTTACTCAGTTTTTGCACTAATGACATTACATTGAAAAATAATTAACAATCTAAGTTTGTTGTAGTTTGCTTATCTTGATGTAATAAACAAAATCTTCAAGTTAACTGATTTCATTAAAAAAATTGTCTTTTATGTCTAGATGAGATTCAATGAATCTTTTCAAGTTTTCCACCATTGTAAGTGTTTTATAAATATATATTATGGGTTCCTCTGCTTTGATGTCTGTGTTTTCTTCGTTCTCAGAGGATTCATGAATTTTTTTCCTTACATCTTCAACAATCTCCCCATCCATCAGTGTTTTACACACATCAGCATTGTCGTTTATTGTAAGGTAGTAGTCACAGTTCATATCAGCTTCTAACTCCCTCCGACTTTCTGGAACTGCAAGCCGTTAAGTTGCATCACTGATTTCCACTTCAGTTATCTGTGTGGCTTTAGGTTTGAAATCAGCCTTATGGAAGTGGTTTGCCATTGTGTGCATTGTGATTTGTTTCCATGCTTTACTTAACATTTGAGCAACATCTAAGAGATCAATTTTTCTGGCCAATTTGGATGCGATATTGTCCAAAAATGTTAAAACATCGGCAGTAGAAATGTTTGAGATTTTGTATCACACCTTGGTCTATGGCCTGAAATATAGTTGGATTTAATAAAGCTCACTAAGATAGGTTTGAAATGAGTACAAACTTGAAAAAAATAACAATGCTAAAGGCTTCGAATTATCCAAATATTTAATACTAAAATTTGAATTAATCATTATTTCTTATCATTGATTTAAATAGTAATTTCACGTGGAATCTTGATGGGTTCGGATTATCCAATGTTGAATTAGCCTGAGGCTATTTTATATAATTAATGAACAATATTTTGGCTGTCATTTAAGTGTATAAATTATGTATATCAGGGCTGGGGAATTGATACACCAAGCCTCATACTACTCTCTCTATTGTCATACTCATGCTCCTTCATAGATTGCTAAAGTATATCAATCATAAACATATAGGCCTACTACAATAAAATTCTCCAATACATATTACTTCATGGGAAGCTTCTTTGGCATTGTGTGAATAAATTTGTCAATCCAAATTACAAATATTGGACATAAAGAATAAAAAAAAGTGTAAAATTAAAATGATAAATCTACCATACATTCTTATAATATGAGTTTTTATTTTGAATCCAGAGACAGAATATTTATTGATCAATGTCAAATCTTTTATATTGAAATTATAGTTGCATATACCTTTCATTTGTGAATTATTTTGAACATTCTTTTAGAAGTCAAAAAATACTCTGCTTTCTGTAATAGCAATAATTGCTAATATTTGTTTTATTCATGGTATAAAAAAAATATTTTAGGTAGGCTCACTATTTTCTTTGCTATGCAGATTATTTGTTTAAATAGCAATAAATAAATTGCAAAATAACCCCTTTTGTTTTATTTTCTAACTGTTTATCTAGAGAACTTTATAGTATCTTTAGAGTTGGTGCGAATCCACTCTTTTAAGAATCTCAATCGCCATTTTATCTTTGAATCCCAAATCTTGGAAAAAATTATGAACATAAAAGGAAATAAAAATATATTAGAATAATAAATAAATAAAAAATATTTTTAATTTTTTTTAGCACCGTGTCTTACTACCTGTTCGAGTTATACGCTTATGTATTAATTATACTGATGGTTTTTGGGATTAGGAGGTTATATTTTGAGGGAGTGTACTCACATCTTCCTGGAGGGAGAGTGGAAAACCATTTTGGAAAAACCCTCTCAGTACACCCGACCGAGATTCAAACCTTGATTTCCCCTTCATTGGCAGTCTAGTTCAACACAAGAATAGCATATTAGGCCATGAGGCCACTGAAGTGGGTAGTAGAAAGTACAAATAGTAACTAAATATTACATTATTTCCTTATAATCTATTCATTCTCATATTCATACGTTCAGTTAAGTGTTATATTACTGGTCTGGGGCTGGTTGTTAAGTTCATCCTATAATTATAATTGGTTCTGAAACATCATTAACAATATTTGGGTTCTAAAAAAAAAATTCACTTGAAAAATTGAAAAAGCTTTTTTAACAATTTGAGTGTACAATCTGAAATTTTCTCGAATCTTGAATATCCTTAAGGATTTTATGGATTCTAAGGGCCCATTCCTAGTTTTTTTTTCTTAAATGTTTTAAACAGTTCAAAAGTTTGGTAATCAATAGTGATAGTTTATGCTCAGTTTACTTGTCTGTTCTCAGACGGAGGAACGGCGGCACCCACAGGCACCAACAAAAGAGCTGCATCGCCGGCTAGGTCAAAGCTGGACGCCAACACACTGGAACTCAAAGTTCAGAGGAAAGGAGTGAAGCGGCCAATGATGGTTCGCATCAAGAAAACTGATCAAATGGTTGTGTTAATGGTCCAATGTGCGGAACAACTTAACCTCCCTCTTGACAAGTTGAAGTTTTCTTTTGATGGGGAGGACGTAAATAAGTCTGACACACCAGCATATTTAGAACTAGAAGGAGGGGAATGTGTCGATCTCTTTGTCTCTTCATAGCATGTGTTGGTATATAAATAAGATGTGAAAATTATCAATACATACTTGGTGACATTAAAAGGGTGTCGTTTTGAGCATTTAGCTAATTTCTACTACATCCATCTGATGTTTGAATTGATAAAAAATATATTCAACATTTTTTTACAACTATTATAGTTATCATTAGGTTTGGTTTAATTGTCAAAATAGTGGCCTTTTTTTTTTCTAAAATATAATATAAATAGCTGATATATTGATAGTGCAAAAAAAAAAAAATCTCATCTTTTTATTACGGTATATTAAGTTTTGTCTTTTATTAAAATGTTCAAATATCAACCTTGCACTTTTAATCAAGAATCACTTATCATTTTATTAACATAAATAGAGTGATAATATCCAAGATTCCTCAAAGCTTTGTTTAAAAAGTATTATTTGTATTGATGGTGATATTCTTGACTGTTTTGTTTAATGCACCCTAATATTATATAAGAATTTACATGCCAATAACCATTTGAAAATAATGCTTCAATAGTTATCAGTCAAGATTGATCAAAATAATGGCATAGCTAATATTGCAAGCATGAAGTTAGGATATTGGTACATTGCAATAATTGTATAGTCCATTATTAATTTATTATTTTCAAAATGAGTTGATTTGTTTTGAACTTAGGGTCACCATAAATTCAGGTAAATACAGTATTTTAAATATCTCTCCTTGAGAAAAAAATTGAGCCTTAAATCTTTTCACATTAAGGGCCAATAGGTTAATGCACGCTATGCACTTTTGCCTATAAAACTAGTCAGGGTAGTCGTCGTGTTATTAAGATTTTCTCTCTGTTAGGGGTCTAAGAGTACAAGTTTTTTTTAATTTGAACCTGGGCCTATATAATTTTAACTTGTTAATAAAAAATAAACATGTATTTATATATTTTTTAAATTAAATAAGAGCCAGATATTTAAAATAAAATGTGTTTTAAACTTGTGTTTCAATTTTTTTTAAAACATAGTGAATTATAGAATCAACCTTTAAATATAGTGTAATAACATTTATATCTGTCTATGTATTAGTTTCTTTCAATCACCTCTTGACACAATCTTACTTTATAATATTACTTTAAATATATTCTTACTTGTACAGCAACTTTGTGTATTTAGTGTTTTGTGTGTGTGTTTCTTCTCTGGTAATTGTTGCTGCCTAGTGTTGTCAAACAAACTTTATTTACATGTTTATGTATGTTTTAGATTTTTATATTATTATTATCATTATTAGCACCGCGTCTTACTACCCGTTCGGGTTATACGCACTTACGCTAATGTGTGATGGTAGGGTGATTGTGAGATGAAATGAAGGACCTACAGTTTAACTTGGAATCCGAACCACGGTGGAAGCCTGGCATTCCCCACATACACAAGATGTCTTGTCAGAGGTGAAGGAAGGGTTTGGTAATCAGATAAATCTGTGCCGGGACCGAGGATTGAACCCCGGCCGCCAGCACAGAAGTCTGACACCTTAACCCTAGAACACCAGGTCACCATTTTTAGATTTTTAAGCATTTTATTTGTGTATCAATTTTAGGCATGTAAGGTATTTATTTACTTTACTACACAAATGTTCTACTTAATAAAGATTTTCAAATAAGGTCTGAATGTTGATCATACATTCCCATTGGGCATACCAAGACAATTTGAGTCAAAGTAAATGTTTTTATAGTTAATACTACATGATTCAAAAGTCATCTTTATTATTTAAAATCATGGCTGTACTATCAAACCATTATTTGTTGCGAGTAAGGTAGGAGTGAGAGGGAAAATAACATAATTTGTTTAGTGATATAGCATGATTCAGTTCATTATATTTTAGCGTCAGCACCACCAGTCAGGCACAAAGGCCTATTGATAAATGGTATATTGTAGCATTTTTCAAACAGAGCTTTGTCATAAGCTGTCTCAGGCTTCATTTTAGGATATTCTTTACATATTTTACCCCACTATAAAATAGCATCAGTAATAATTTCTAATTTTTTCAAATTTGAATAAAGGGCACTTGCCTAAGATAAAGCCAGAACATGGGATGTCTTTGTTTGTTTTATACTTGTAAAATTTAGCTCAAGTTATTAAATGTACACAATATTAGTGTAAGGGATGGACGAGAATTACTTTTTTATTTTAGAACGAGACAGGAAATGAGTCAAAATATTGGGATTTGAGACGGGAACGGAAAATTTTAAAATTGCGCTTTGGAATAATTTTAGATTAAAAATAGATTGATTTATAAACTATTGTGGTAAGGCTAGTTAAAGTTATAATATTATTAAAACCGGCTTAGGTGGCCGTATGGTCTAAGGCATCACTCTTGTAATAGACTAGACTGCCGATGATGGGGAGATTGTAGTTTGATCCTGGTCAGGTGTATTAAGGGTGGTTTTTCCTAAATGGTTACCCACTCTATCCACACAAATTTAAGCACATCTCTAATTTCAATCTTCTTCATTCCTAACACACTAGAGTAATCAGTACATAGGCATATAACCTGAACGGGTAGTAAGACACGGTGCTAAAAAAAATTGCTTAAGGTAATAAAAGTAATAAAAAAATAACATTAAAATAATAGATTAAAATAAATTTTTGATGGAAATTATTTTTATTTGTTAATTTCTTTTGAAAATGGTGTTATATATCTAATTATTGGTAATGTATCTTAGAAGCAGGTTTTAGTTGGCTTCAAGTAGGTCTTCATGGCAGGGACAAACCCAATACAAAGCTCAAACAAAAATGCTATCATTCAAATATATTACATTTATGATTTATAATATATTTGTAAACATAAAATAAAGTTTTATTTCACTCAAAGCCGACCACATATGTTATTAATGTGTAATTTTATCTTTGCTTTCATTAAAACTGTAACATGTATAAAATACACTTGATTAAAAATATTGAAATCATGTGTACAATTTTTAATACCGTGAATATCTACATCTTCAATGATGGCTGAGGGGTCTCAGGCATTAGACTCATATTGCATTAGGTCACAATTAATGGTAAGGTTAGGGTTTGAATCCCCCAGATGAATTGGGGTAGTTCTCCATATTGGGCCGTCTATGTAGGGGTGTACGAAGCTTTGAAACTTCAAATTGGCTTCAAAACAAATATCATCTTCGACAATTATGAAGCTTTGTCAAAAAAACAGTGACAGCTAAAATATTCCATTTATGGTCAATTATTGCCATTTTGAGCTGTTATTCACATTACAAATTAATATTCATATGAAATAAATCCTAAAGTAATTGTTTTGCATATTGTGATTACAACTTTATCCATACAGACCTAACAGACCCTTATGGGGTAGGCCAGAAACTGTGCATATAACTTGAAAAACAACTTCGTACTCAATCCATCCACACTTTCCTATCCTTGAATACTTCCTTCGCTTCAACAACATCCAAACACCAAGTCATACATGCTCTTTTATTCTTAAAACTCTCAATGTTTGTCTTTTCTAGATATGCATTTACAACATTTAGCCATGTCTTACATAGACTACCCCTTCCTTTTGATCCATACACTTTACCTTCATAAATTTGTTTTGTCACTTGATCCACACTCATCCTCTCAATATGCCCAAACCACGCTCTTTCAGCACCCGTTCATTACTGACTTACCATTTAACCTGGCTGTTTTACACCAGGATTATCATTTAAATTTACGTCAAAATACTTTATGCACAAGTTTAGTTTAACTGATATATCTTCTATAATATATTTTCAATTTCAATGCCCTAAAGATCAGATTTATGTCATGCTAAATTATATTGTTTTCCCTCCCTCCCCCATTTACATTCCCCCTAGCACTTCCCTTCAGTCATTATTTATCTCTTTTCACTCTTTTTCACTCTCCTCCCACTTATATTATTTCCCCCATATCCTTCAGTTTATATCCCTCCCCCTTCTTTTTCACTCGTATTTACATTTGTTTGATTGTCTGAATCACTACTGTCAAAGGAGCTGTCACTTTTTGAAGACCTATCTATGTGTTTATTGCTGACACCTTCAGTTAGCTCTACACTTTCACTATCACAATCATCACATCCTCACTATCACTAGTATCTACTGAATCATTTTCATTGTAAGTAACATTCATTTTGTCGTCAATTAGCCAGTTTTTAGGCCTAGAAACTTTCTGTTTTCTATTTGACGCCATTTCATAGCTTGACTATTCTAATAATTGAGTAACACCTCTTTGTAAAGAAAACTACGTATGAGTTTTGGTTGAAATATCATGAATAAAATTGCAAGTTCTATTCATACCACTACTGCCGTTTATGGAAGTCACACCTACTATTCATAGCAGGGGTGTGTGTTTAAAAATAATAAAACTGCCAAGTCCTATTTATAGCACTTCTGCCGTCTATGGCAGCGACACCTGCAATTCATGAAAAAAATAAGAAAAACTCCAGAAACATACACAAAAATATCAGGAATAAACTGCCAAGTTTTATTCATACAGCTTCTGCCATCTAATAAGTATAAGTAAGAAGACAATGTGTGAGCCCTTCTCATCAAAGTATCTGTGTGGCATACTATTTTATGACGAGCCCTTCTCATCAAAGTATCTGTGTGGCATACTATTTTATGACGAGCCCTGCTCATCAAAGTATCTGTGTGGCATACTATTTTATGACGAGCCCTTCTCATCAAAGTATCTGTGTGGCATACTATTTTATGACGAGCCCTGCTCATCAAAGTATCTGTGTGGCATACTATTTTATGACGAGCCCTTCTCATCAAAGTATCTGTGTGGCATACTATTTTATGACGAGCCCTGCTCATCAAAGTATCTGTGTGGCATACTATTTTATGACGAGCCCTGCTCATCAAAGTATCTGTGTGGCATACTATTTTATGACGAGCCCTTCTCATCAAAGTATCTGTGTGGCATACTATTTTATGACGAGCCCTTCTCATCAAAGTATCTGTGTGGCATACTATTTTATGACGAGCCCTTCTCATCAAAGTATCTGTGTGGCATACTATTTTATGACAAGCCCTTCTCATCAAAGTATCTGTGTGGCATACTACTTTATGACGAGCCCTTCTCATCAAAGTATCTGTGTGGCATACTATTTTATGACGAGCCCTTCTCATCAAAGTATCTGTGTGGCATACTACTTTATGACGAGCCCTGCTCATCAAAATATCTGTGTGGCATACTATTTTATGACGAGCCCTTCTCATCTAAGTATCTGTGTGGCATACTATTTTATGACGAGCCCTTCTCATCAAAGTATCTGTGTGGCATACTATTTTATGACGAGCCCTTCTCATCAAAGTATCTGTGTGGCATACTATTTTATGACGAGCCCTTCTCATCAAAGTATCTGTGTGGCATACTATTTTATGACGAGCCCTGCTCATCAAAGTATCTGTGTGGCATACTATTTTATGACGAGCCCTTCTCATCAAAGTATCTGTGTGGCATACTATTTTATGACGAGCCCTGCTCATCAAAGTATCTGTGTGGCATACTATTTTATGACGAGCCCTGCTCATCAAAGTATCTGTGTGGCATACTATTTTATGACGAGCCCTTCTCATCAAAGTATCTGTGTGGCATACTACTTTATGACGAGCCCTGCTCATCAAAATATCTGTGTGGCATACTATTTTATGACGAGCCCTTCTCATCTAAGTATCTGTGTGGCATACTATTTTATGACGAGCCCTTCTCATCAAAGTATCTGTGTGGCATACTATTTTATGATGAGCCCTTCTCATCAAAGTATCTGTGTGGCATACTATTTTATGACGAGCCCTTCTCATCAAAGTATCTGTGTGGCATACTATTTTATGACGAGCCCTGCTCATCAAAGTATCTGTGTGGCATACTATTTTATGACGAGCCCTTCTCATCAAAGTATCTGTGTGGCATACTATTTTATGACGAGCCCTGCTCATCAAAGTATCTGTGTGGCATACTATTTTATGACGAGCCCTGCTCATCAAAGTATCTGTGTGGCATACTATTTTATGACGAGCCCTTCTCATCAAAGTATCTGTGTGGCATACTATTTTATGACGAGCCCTGCTCATCAAAGTATGTCCATTTTTTAAATGATAGTGTATTAATATCCACACTATAATATTGTTTCAAGCATAAGTTAAATTGGATGCATTTCATCCTAATCCATACACTTTTAATGTAGTTACCCTTAAGATTTAGGTACTAATTTAAAAACTAGACACAACATATTTTAGGAGACACAGGAAAAAAATATTCGAGCAAAGATAAACACAAAATTGCTTTGCACACTCGAAATATAAAAATGTTAAAATAACCAGGGAGTCAAACCAGAATCAAAATTAACATCTATTTTTAAGGAACCGGAACCCTAAAAACATTCCGAAGAACCAGAATTTGAACCATTAAATAATTTTATGTTCTTAAAGGTTCCTAGTTTTACATAATTGTATATAATTTTGACATGTTGCACACATTTGTTTTTTTACTTTCCTAAGCTTAGTTTAATTTTGAAATGTTGTGTTTCTCCCTTTCTCAGTAAGTTTTGAAACGGCTTGATATATTCTAATTTACTACTTTGTTTGAAACCTCTTTTCTAAGGTGATTAGAAAAGAGTTAATGAACTCTAAGCATTACACACTAATGAGTTTATATTCCGGAGGAATATCATGACTTTCACATAATTTGCTGTTTTCTCACTCTAATGTGTAAGCTAGAGGTTTAAGAAGATGTATTTAGCTTTGATAGACAGCAGTTGATACCACATTCCTCAGAAGTTGAAATACAGACATTAAGAAATCATCTCTTTTGGACAGACTAAAGGGCCCCTACATGTACAGGTTCATCATACGGTCACACCACTGGTCCAGTGTCACCTGACATGTAAAACTGATCATGTAGGGGAAAACCTGTTGGCCTGTTCAGTTATTTTTAAGACCTGTTGAAAATCAAACATAACTTGATATTTTCACAAGACAGGTCTGGCTGGACCTGTCAGGTGAAACTGATCTTGTAGTGGCATTCACAGGTAAGGCTGTCAGTTTTTTGTTAACTGTGGAGAGCTACGCGTGTATGTCAGCTATTCAATTAGTAATTCAATAATAAGTTTTAGTAGTCAAATTGTGTATTAAGTGTAGTTAAACTTGTATTTTAATTAATTATCATACAGACGTATAATATAGGGTTTAATTTACAACCTTTAAATTATTATTTTTTTTCAAATTCTTAATTACAATTTAAAGTAGTTTTTTTTAAATAAGGTGTTTACTATGAAAATGACATTTCGAAAAGTGTACAGTAATAAATTAACAATTATATTTCTGGAGATGTATAAAAATGAAAACTGCCTTTGGTAGGTTAAAAGCAAAGAATATTAGAATTGGGCACAGAAAGCGGCAGCGTACGACAGATTAGCACAATAGCTAAAGACTGTATTATTATTATTATTATTATTATTAGCACCGCGTCTTACTGCCCGTTCGGGTTATACGCACTTACGCTAATGTGTAATGGTAGGGTGATTGTGAGATGAAATGAAGGACCTACAGTTTAACGTGGGATCCGAACCACGGTGGAGGCCTGGCGTTCCCCACATTCACAAGATGTCTTGTCAGAGGTGAAGGAAGGGTTTGGTAATCAGATAAATCTGTGCCGGGACCGAGGATTGAACCCCAGCCGCCAGCACAGAAGTCCAACACCTTACCCCTAGATCACCAGGCCACCCTTAAAAACTGTAGATTCAGGGGCGAATTGCGAGACATTGAAAAGGAAAATAAATAATCTGCATGGCAATTTGAGGAAATTATGAAAGAAAGTTACTTGAACAAGATTAGAATAGAACTGTGATATTATAACACTTAAACCTGAATAGTGTAGGAGCAGAAGACCTGTCATGTAAGACCAAACAGGCTTCACCTATTGTAATTGGTACTTCCTGGAAGTGAAAACTGCTGGTTGGTTGAACAGCTTATACTAGCAGGTAAAGGGAGATGGAGGGTTGCAAAATGCAAACTTTAAATTCTGTCACTCAAGTTTAAATTAGGTAGTGTATCTCAGTGAATGTATTCCCCGTGTACAGTGCAGAGGTGATTATTTTTGTTTATTGGTAAGTGGTTTAAATAATATTATTGATGGAGTGTGTTAAAGAAAACTCAGTTCGGAAGTTGTTTGATTATGAGATTGATGGTGACAGATCAAGATGCAAATTAGAAGGATTAACTATTGTTACTGTTGTTTTAATCTAGCAATACTTTTGATCCAGAGTGTTATTTCCAAAGTGGTTCTCCGCTTTCCTTCCACGCAAATGTAGATACACTTCCTCTAAATATAAAAATATTACCTTCCTCATTCATTAAGAAACCATTATTGAAATTAGTACATTAACATAGACCGAAATGATAGAAAGGTGCTGTACTGAAATTTTAAAAAAAATTATAGAAACAATTACCGAAAAGAACTGGAACCTTTATTGTTCTCTAACCAGAACCAGAACCTTTAAAATGTTTGTTTAGGAAACCAGAACCGATAAAAAAAATTTGTTTGATTCCCAGAAAATAACATTATGGTGTATTTTATTGTTTAATCGAGTTGGATAAAATTATTACATTAAAGTGTAGGTGACCTGGTGGTCTAGGGGTAAGGTGTCAGACTTCTGTGCTGGTGGCCGGGGTTCAATCCTCGGTCCCGGCACAAATTTATCTGATTTCCAAACCCTTCCTACACCTCTGACAAGACATCTTGTGAATGTGTGGAATGCCAGGTCACCACCGTGGTTCGGATTCCACGCTAAACTGTAGGTCCTTCATTTCATCTCACAATCACCCTACCATTACACATTAGCGTAAGTGCGGATAACCCGAACGGTATTAAGACGCGTTGATAATAATAATAATAATAATAATAATTAAAGTGTACTTTTTTAAAAATAGCAAATATCTTCTTAGTGGCAGATTCAATACAAACATTATAATGTTTGCCAAGGCAAATAAGTACAAAGGCTTATGATCTGGGTTTGAACAACTTTTAATTTGATTAATTGACAAGTAGGACATGTTCCAAATAAATTAGAACAGATATACAGGTGTCAAGCCAATATAATAAACTATTCAGTTGATATTTTGCCACCATGAAGAAAGCGCAACTAGGTGGATTCCAACAAAGAAAAATTAAGAAGGCAAGGGAGCGTGTGGCTCAGGCATCTCGATCATTTGAAGATATCTGGATCAATTTTGAAGATATCTCTGATCATTTAAGATACTGCTCAGTGCAATGATTTAAGGTGTCACTCTCATGTTGGACTGGACTGGTGATGACAGGGAGATCACTGTTTGAATCTTGGTTGTGTGTACCAAGGATGGTTTTCTAGTCTTTCTCCATTCAAATGTGTGTACACTTCTTCTAAGTTTGAACCTTCTTCATACCTAACTGATTAGCAACACATATGAGTATAATTAAAACAGGTAATAAGACATGATGCTAAAAAAAGTTTGCGACACCTTCAACATCAAGTGTAATAGAAGAAAGTCCTTTAGCTATTCACCCTGGTAAATCAGAGAGGCAAATACAAGAAGCCGATGTACAAATCATTTAAACATAGAAGCAATAGTAATATCCAGGGAAGTCTAACTTGACAAACTCAATTATATCAGGCCCAAGTTGCAAGTCCCAACAACATAATAAGTGTATGTTATATATTTGACCTTTGGTAATTTCAGGAGAAAGGTAGTTTAAGACAATCAGTTAAAGGGATGACATAAATACGTTTGAAAGGCCAAAAAGCCTGTTTATTTTCAGAACAAAATTAATATGATAAAAGTAAACAATGCAAACTAATATATCTGCGAACAATAGAAATAAATGTTAGAAAAAGGTTAAACTTATTCAAAGTAATTAGGCCTCAGCCTTCAAAAAGCTTCATTACAATAAATCATTAACAAGTGCCCTACAGGCCAATATTTACAATTAGAAAATAATTAAATTCCTTCACATCCAAATATATGAGAGCTCTGCACCTAACTGTATGCTCTTTCTCGGTAATAAAGACAATGTTGACTTTGTTGACGTGGGTAAGCGGCTGAAATCCAGCCTGCACTGGCTGCTTGAATCGGGCAAATCCATTTAACTTGCTAGGTGACAGTCATTGGTACACACATTGTACTGTTGTCATGGTACACAACTTTACAAGAGGATTCTAGTGGGAGTGCAAGAGTCGAGGAATGGAAATTCATCTTCTAAAAACAGCTAAACTGATGATGAGGAAGGAGACATCACAGGAGTAAGGCACTAATTTACAAGAAGATTAATTAAATACTTTTTATAATAATAGGTTCTGTTATTTAATTTAGCACTGCGTCTTACTACCCATTCAGGTTATACGCCTAAGTAGGCTACTAATTATGTTATGGGAGTCGCCTTTCCCTATACAACCAATATTAAATTATGGTTCATTTAGGTACATTTTTCTCAGAAACTATAATAATTAATGAAATGATTTTTTTTATTATTCATCTATAGGTATATTCTAACAATTAGACGAAGGAGATTTATAAATATCTAAAAAAATATAATTTATATTAATTATTAAATATGTTAATTTTTTTTCTAACTTTCCAACACATTAAAATATGCATAATTAAATTTCCAAAGTAACAAAAAAAAATTATAGTGATATCTTGTATAGTTTTTGAAAAAAATGAACCATAATTTAACATTGGTTGTACAAGGAAAAGCAACTCCCCTGGCTTAGGAATTGGGAAGGTTGACGTTACAAGATGAATATTCTTCTTTATTTATCAAATAGATGTGATAATAAATATAATAATTAATGTAACTCGCCTAGTTTTGTTGTTATACAAAATAAACCATTTTCTTATCCTGTGATTAGCACCTTATGGCACCATTTTATCAAAATTATGCATCGTGGATAAATAATTCAATGACATCCTCAGTCAACTACATCAACAGTTCTTACCAGTAGCGTGTTATGAAGCTGTATACGTTATTGGTCGTCAGATATTGATGTGCAATCCCAATAAGTTCCAAAACACAGTACTTGTGCTTGGTACATTTCAAATGGCAAAAGTTTTGGTTACATGTTTGGAGGAAGTATTTACAAAAAAGTGGTGCTTCAGATGTTTTCACTGAGTGTTCTATTTCTGAGTCAATGTAATAGTCTGTACTTAATGGGAAAAATTATAAAAGGGTGTTAAAGGAATGTTCATGTTGGGTGAAGCTATAGTTTGATTGCATTTCCAATCGTTTCTGGATAATTACAATAACATTTAGTAACATGAATTGCAGCAGTTGCTGAATATGTAACATTATATTTCCGAGATATAATAAAACAGAAAATGGAAATAGATGTAAAAAAATTATTTCTTTGTGCATGTTGATGTAGACAAGCTATTCACTGATTTTGACTCATTTGTAGGGCAAGGAAGGAAAAGTTCAGAGCAGTTTAAATACTGTGATAATTATCTGTTATTGCTTGGGCTTATAAAAAATCTAATTAGGTCTGATTGTCATGGACTTTGAGAACTGCTCCTTGATACAGTTCAAAAACTTCAGCTTATTTTCGTCGTATTTGACTGTGTGAACTATCTGCGCTGAAGTTCACTGTACCTTGAAGACATGAAGAAACTTAATGAGACAGCTTCCCAATTGTTTTAATGTTCATGAGAGTGAAACATGTGTTAAGTGTAATAATCACAACTTTACAGCTGTTGCATGTGACATGGCACACTTGAACAGATCACAGTAACGTCTATCAGGAATAAGAGGAAGCAAAACTGAAGTAGTTTGTGACTGAATGGGAGGTAGTTTATCACTAACTGTTAATGATAAACAATTTTTTTAGAAAAGTACTGTAACAGATTCCATAACATGTACATAGGTTGTATGTGTTCATCACGAGTTTTCAAGAAAAAAAAATCAAATTGTTGAAGACCTTGCTGTAACAATGATAAATATGTCCTGGAAAAGGGGAATTCCTGAAAACACAGCCAACCCTCTACATAATTTAGTGACAAAGACTTTTGTAACTGATGATGCCAAGAGTAAAATCCTGGATATATTTCATTTATGTAATAATCTGTACAGCACCTATCGCAACACAAGCTACATATAAAAATCAATGCGCTTGTCAATTACAAACCATAAAGTTAAAGATGCCGACTTTTGACAGTCGCCAAAGAAAACCTGCAGGTCCCAAAAATAAACCAAAAAAAGCATCTTCCAGTTCAGGTCAGAGAATGATTCAAATAGCTCAAGATCAAGGGTTTGATGTGCAATAGCTTTTAGATTTGAAATATCAAACAATTGTCTGCTATTTGATGATGGAATTTTAATAAAATCTTGAAAAAGTGTGCTTCTTAAATAATTAGAAACCAATAAACATTCTCATGTAGAAAGTCCAGTGCTCCTGGTAGACAAATGTACATGCTTCATTTTCGATGTACGAATACCTTAAGGAAAGCTATGAGAAATGATAAAGATACATTTGGCGAGACTCTTGTGGAATTCTTATAATATTTCTCTGGATTAAACAGTTGCTCGAGACTAATCAATTACATAATCGAAAGTTATCATTTGAATTTCCATATGTTTAGTGCGTTTATGGAGAAAGTGAGAGTCCCTTATCTGTAAGTTGTAGCTCAATGTGCAATGCAGTTGAAGTAAATCACCCTGAACTTAAATATTTTTCCATGAAGGAAGCAGATTTTCGAATGATTGTGTATGCAGCCCATGTTGTTTTCAAGAAAATATTTCTCGTTAGTGTTGACACAGACATACTAGTCCCTTGTTCTGTTCCACTGGACTACCTTACATCAGTAAGGTGTACAAGAAATGTGGATGTGAATTGGTGTTGGTGACTCTACTTGTACCTTAGCTGTTCATGAGCTTCACAGGGATTTAGGGCAGGAGATGTGCTTCCTGCTTCCAACTATTCACGCATTGTCTGATGGTGACTACACAATTAGGTTTGGAACAAAATATTAGCTCTCAATTGTGATCCTTCAAAATACTTGATACAGTTTGGAGTGTCAAGTAATTGGACAGATATAAAAAATTGTTTGAAACTAGCTGAAGAATATTTATTGCAGTTGTTAAGAAAGGGTTCCCATTTACTTACTCTAGACAATCTTAGATTATGGCTGTTTCACCATGGTAAGAATATGGACATTGCTGATTTACCTCCAAATAGCAAGTGTGTAAAAGGACACTTGATGAGCGCTTATTTCCGCACATACCTACAACAGCGTTGTATTTATGATGTATCTGTGACTTTAGATCCACAGGACAATGGCTTTGAGGAAGTGGGCAGTACTCTGAAACCTCAAAAAATTATGGAAAGGTGCTCAACTGACTTTGTTGGCGCTTGTTCTTGTCTGAAGTGTGCCACATCATTTTGCACTTGCAGAAAAAAAATTAGGTATCTTGTTGTTCATTATGTAAGTTCAGAAGTGTAGAGAATCAATACTGTAGAAATGCATGTGTTTAAGTAATGGATATTTTACGAGGTTTTTAAATCAACCCAAAAATTGCTATGGTTAGTGTACTCCTCTGACTAAAGAGTTATGTTATCCTGCTCTTTAAACAATGATATAACCTACATGGTATTAATCCTTATGCAAAATAGTTGCCTTCCCTTTTATGTGTGAATTGTTTAATTATAATTTTTTTCTGAGGTACTGAAATAAGCTGGTATTGTAGAGTACTTATCCAACTATAACGGTTTTATAATCTTCAATATTTTTTTCTATTTTCATAGTAATAAATAATTGCCACATAACAAAGTTTTTCGACATTTTCAAAAGCAGCTAGTGATATGGCATTAACACCTTCCGGCCATATTATCAAAAATTATGCGTTGCAGAGAAATAAATACTAGAGATAATTTGTCGGCAACAATGTGTTGAACAAAAGAGTACTCATAACATTTTTGCGTAACTCACATAGTTACGTCGCTATATAAGAGAAACCATTTTGTTATCCTGCGAGTGCTGCGGCATTAACACATTCCAGTGCCATTTTTTCGAAAACTATGCGATTTAGAGAATGAATACAAGAGAGATAATTTGTCGGTAACGATGTGTTGAATAAATAAATATTCTTAACATTTTTGCCTAACTGGCATAGTTTCAGCGCTATTTTAAAAATATAATGTTGCTATCCTGACAGAATTCTGCCATCTTTGATGACGTCATTTCCGGAAAATGTACCAGTTAGCGGGAAAACACCCGAGTGAAAAATCATCCTTATGACCCCCCCTAAGCATTCCAGCAAAAATTCTTCACACTAAAACTTCCCTACAGAAGCATACCCAGACCCAGAACTAATACCTTAGGAAAGTGACCTAACTGAACAGAAACTGTAGTCTATTTGGCTGCACAGCAAACTGATCCACAACTTTCTGTATGCATTGTTCTAAATTACTATTAACTTTTCTCTATGAACACTTATCATACAGAGTCCTGAGAGTCTCTAATTAGTCATTGATGACTTTACCCAAGTCTTAACTCTGAGTAAAGTGCTGAACGGTCTTTCCACTCTAAAAGGTCGTAGCAGAAAACGTCAAAGCCGTTTACAAACCTTTAGACACAATAGGGAAGTACGTAGCATGGATTAATAAATCATTTAAATTAATTGTTTTCGTATCAAATCTATCTGTTATCGGAGGACATTTCTAACTATATTTCCACTTCATACGAAATGTTTTCCAAAAGATCTTCGGAGTAACTTTCAACGCGTTTAATTTTTTTTAAATAAATTCTACGTGACCGATTTTTTCATCGTTGTGTGTGGCGCAAAGAGATAGTAGCCAACTTCGTTGTTTTCCAAGACCCATTCTGTTTAATATGTTATAAATCCGTCCAATAGTATAGTGATAGGACCGCTATTCTAAAGTACTAAAGTAAGAAGTGGAAGTTTGATGTTGATTATCTGTCAGCTCATCGAACTTTTCCGGAAAAACTGGATGATTTCACCAACAGTTCCAACTGTGTTTCTTATATCAAAGTACTTTGATCATTATAGCTAGGTTGAAATTGTGACTGGCAGAGTTATAGTAAAGTTATTTTGAATACGTCTGTTTAATGAGGCACTGGACATCTGAGAGACAGCTGGTCATGATGGAACAACCGTTATCGACTCTAAGTCTGTTGTGCAATCACCAGCTGGGTCACAGTCTGTGTCAGCAAGCGCTGATAACGGTTTTACGGTGGTGTCGCGTCGTAAAAATAATTCAGCGAATTCCAACGTGTGTGGGGATCCGCTGGTTCAGCGCTCGCGTGCCAAAAAGTTGCTGTGCCATATCGTGAGGCAATTGGTTCCCTTCTTTTCACTGCAAAAGTCATTCGTCCTGATATTGACTATGCAGTTAATAAAGCCAGTCAATGTTTAACTATGGGCATGATCACTAGCAGGCGGTTAAGAGGATCCTCCGTTATTTAAGGGGGACAATGGATTATGAGACTGTTTATGGAGACAGAGGGAGTAACGCTACATTGAGAGGTTTTATGGACGCAGATTATGCTGGTACTGTAGATACACGAAAATCAACTTGTGGATTTGTATTTTTGTTTAATGAGGGTGCTATCGCTTGGTCCTCTGAGTAACAAAGAGTGGTTGCACTTTCAACAACAGAAGCTGAATACATTGCATTGTCTAATGGAATAAAGGACGATATATGAGTACATAGAATTATTTGTGAATTGTGTTTGGAATGGGATAAGGTCCCAATGTACGTAGATAACCAATCACCAATTAAATTGTAGAATATTCGTAAGTTCATTTAATTAATCTTATAATTATGTTATTGGTACTAACGGTATGCTTTTTTTATTTCAGAATTTACTAGGCTCAATGCAATAGCTCGATATTTCAAGGTTAACGAAATCTTCTATTTAAAATGCAATTGGAAACACGGTTTTGTGAAATTAGGAAAAGTGAATCATAGTTTAGCACAAGACATTTAATTTTGTTATTTAATATTATCCGAGGAACATTTTTTATAAAACATAATCTTTACATGTTATTTTCATGTTTATAAAAGTACTTAAATAAAATGTATTTAATTTTTTAATTCCTTTATTTACACATTATGTATTTATATATTTATTTATTAGCACCACGTCTTAGTACCCACAGGCCTTAAGGTCCTAATTATTCTAGTGGGTTAAGGAAGAGGCAGGTTCTTTTTCGAGGAAGTGTACATTAACTTCTTTAAATTAAACAGTACATTTTTTCTTTAGATTTGTAAAAAAAAAGTTATTTTCTTCGCTGTTTAATTTCTGAAAATTAGCAGGTGTGTATTGTAGTATAGTCTGAACTTCCGATAGTGGGGAGATCAAGGTTCGAATATCTGTATGGTCTACCAAGGGAGATTTTTCATTAATGGTTTTTCAACTACCCTCCACGTTAATGCAGGCACACTTCATCCAAAATCAACCATACTCATCCCTAACCCATCAGAGTAATTAGTATACATGCGTAATACTCAAACAGCTATTTTTACCCAATCTGCTATTAAATAAAACAATTACCTTTATTAAAAGAAATTTATAAACAAAATTAGATTGCTTCAAATATAACTTATATCTAAGAATATTCCAGATCTGCCCATATATGGTCATTTTTAAATCTCCCCAGATCTGGCGTTTTTCCACATGGATACGTAACCATGGCGCACACGCTTCTCACGGGAATCCTCCAAAACACCATCAAGATCGCTATTATGGTTTGTCTGAAACTGACTGACGCTGATCATGAGTGGGGATTCCCCTTATAGAATGCGCAGCGTGGAGGAAATCGTGTTGCGCCGAATCCCCTAACTCATGGTTGGTTAAAGCAATCATTCCACACTAGATAATTAAGCTTAGATTCTACGGAAAGCTCACCTTTTGTAGATTATTCTGCAGTATAAGAAAAAGATATTATGTGAGCAAATTGGTGAAAATTCTCTTCCGTAAAAGTAAATTAAGAGAGTTTTTATTTGCTTCGTGGAATCGTATATTTAATAGAACATGTGTTATATATTTAGATTTAGGATCAGGGTAAAGGCTAAAATGATTTAAATAAACTAAAAAATCATGAAATACTTTCCGGGGCCCCAGACCATAGTGCCACCTAGATTGTGCCCACTCTTATAAAAATAAATCTTGCAGCGCCCATGGAGGTTATATGAACAAATCTTGAGAGTTAGACTGTTTCGTCCTTAGTGCGTTAATGAATTATTTGTTAAAGACGTGGGACTGTGCGCTCCAGCATGCCGTGCTTTGTTAGCACAATTTACACAGGCAGTGTCCTGCACAAAGCTGATGTGTAATCTATCACAGTTCACGTGTTAGAAATATTTAATTTTGGGCTAAAGAAAATCCTCATTTAATGTATGAGCTACAAAGGAAAGCACCCCACGCAGTTACATGAACTGGGATGACGTCACGTCATTTGTTCGTACTATATTTTTTGATGGGTAGGTACGTGAATGGTGAAAATTATTTGCAAATGTTAGAAACATGTTTAATCCCACAGATTCAAGAGAAGGGTAACATGGAACGTGTGTGGCTACAGCAAGATGGGGTATCCCCTAATTTTACTCTTAATGTGCGTGCATTCCTTATATGGAGTTACAGCGGCGCATGAAATATAATTATGTACTTTACTGAGACATGACATGAAAAACAATAATTACTAACAAACTGGTATTGTTACAAATAACTTATATAAACCAACTTAAACATATTAAATATTTCAAGAAACAGTATCAGTGATACCAATTTAAATGCTTATTTATCAAATAAGATATATAACAACTAAATGTTTTTTACAATAATATGTAACCCCCCTTCATATGATTTGATAGGTTCAAATTACGATAAATAAAAGGTAGGTAAGTTACAAGAGAGTTTATTTTATTCTACAAACAACTAGCAGACATACAAGAGCGAGACACTCTAGGAAAGTCGAGTGACTGGCCGATAAGGGCCGAAGTAAACAATAAATAAAGGGGCAAGACCCCAAGTCGTTAAGAGAAAACAGAATGATTAATACCAACGTAGTCATAACTAAATTGACCCTCGCAGAAGGCGACTAACCTAGCAGGAAAGTTAAATACAAGTAATATGTATAGGTCTACACGACCCGGCGATGCCGACACTATATTGACATAAGTAAGAAGTTTTATAATAGACTGCCATTGTAAGGCGCGACAGAGAAAATGATTTACCTAAACCTAACCTGTTACAATAGATCCCAATCAAATTAGTCCAATCTAATTATTATTATTATAATGACCAACGTGCTGGGTGCACGGGCTCGCGCCCCCCGAGTTGAGTAACAATTTAAAAAAATTCACAATCGTAACAAATCTTAAACTTTTAGCAAGCAGAACAACTATGTTAAATAGAAATAATTAGCGCCCCAAGATGGCGACATGCTAAAGTTCCAACCCGTCCGTGAGGCGGACACAACGTTAAGTACAAAGAAAAGGCTAGCGCATAAACCATAATGGCTGACAGGCAAATCCTGCAGTCTCAGAGAAATATAGCTATTAGTAATCATGAATTATATTTAAAGTTGAAACTTAAATTTTGAACAATTTAACCCAAACATAATTTAGAAAACGTCGAACAACGACCTACGTCTAAATCTAAGACAAGTGTCTCACCTAATCGAGTGCAGAGAAATGAGTGACATCACTACACAGTCCAGCCGTTATATACTGCACAAAGTCAATCACGTGTTCACAAACGGCGGGAATCACACTGGGACGAAGGGAGAGGGGTGTACGTTGCTTCGACAGAATTCTCGATTATTCTCGTGATAATTTCAAATCACGCGCCGGTGGATGAGTCTTGTTTCACTCGAACACAACCGTCGGCGCATACGGGTTAGCGCATCTTGATGTTCAATTGTCCGAGTCTTGCTCTAATCGGGCCTCGAGCCACGGGCGGTCAGTAAGCCGCGTGATGTTGAGTGGAGTTGAGTGTGCGTGTTTCATGAAGTCGAGATCCAGCCCAGTCAAAGGGGACCAGATCAGGTGAGCCAGATCGTCCATGTTTGCATTATGTCTGTGACAACGTCACAATGTCCCCCCTTGGACGGAGAAGAAGGACGTCCTTAGCCTTTGGTGAAGACACGGGGAGGCGCCTTCCTCGATGTTCACCGCTGACTAGAGGGTGGGTGGCGGCTCCGGTACCCTCTGAGGCCATGTTAGGTGGCCAGATGCAGGTTCGGGAGATGACGAATAACTGGACTCCGGGGGTTGACCTCTGCTTCACACGCTCACTCCAACACACCGTCATCCCGGGTTGACAGGGAGACAGCATATGCTCGTAAGGTGGCCCGCTTTAACCACCAGGGAAGCTTCATCGCCACGCCCAGCTGGGCGATCATTGACTGCCGATGAGTGAACAGGAACAAAGGAGGGGAAGGAAAGGGCAGGGCAAAAAAGGGGGGGACGGAAGGCCGAATAGGTGAAGTTTCTGAGAACAAAAGTTTACACGTGAACACCACATCCAATTGTAAAGTTTATCAGTTAGCGCAGCCATCCTTGAAAGTTACTGTGGCAGTTTCGTAGCACTAACATTGTCTACCAGCACGAGTCACAGAGATACCCACAACTCTGTTTAGCGACGACTTTCCACGAATGAGGAAAGGTGGGTTTGCCGCTTCACACGCACTTAGAGGTAGTCCGGTCGGTGGGGCGAACGTTCTGCACCATGTACTTTGGACCCGACACACGCTTTATTATAAACAGTCCAACACAAGTTTCTGCCCAAAGTCATACCTAGGCCCTACAGTACTACAAATTTATCCTAACAATACCAGGGGGTGGTACCCCTTCCCTTATATAAATTATATATACAACAATATAGAATACCTAGAAACATGCACTTAAGAACGCAAAATTAAATCACAAAGGTACACTTAAGCAAACAGACGACACACAGCACAGGGTCAATTGACTCATTTCCCTGCAGCCTTTAGGTGGCTGACATGTGCTCTACGTGTCAAAGATGGGTCGGATACTTCTTTTAACAATACCGAAACAGGTGTAAGAAATCTTTCAATTGACCAGGGACCACTCCACTTATACGCCATCTTCGCCGAAGACTTGTCAGCAGCTGAGCTAAGAGGAAAACACTTGCACACAACAACGTCCCCAAGTTTAAATGGGACAGGGATACGCCCTCGGTTATAGGTGGCGGCAACCTTCCTTTGGGACTTCAGGAGGTTAGAAAAAGCTACCTCACATTTCTTTTCATAAGAACAATCACCTGCGTCATTAAGGAGTGGGTCAATATCCCAGTTAAACAATAATGGGTGGTTCAGGTCCCTATTGAGGAGGATAGAGGAAGGAGTGGCTTTGACTGACTCATGGAAAGCGGCGTTAAAAGCAATGTTCAAAACGTCTAAGTCCTGGTCCCAGTGGGTGTGATCCAGGTGGTGAAAGATCGTCAAGGCAACGTTTAGGTTACGATTAAACCTTTCTACATGGTTCGGCGATGGGTTGTACGGGCTAGTGGTAACGTGTCTTATCCCCCACGAAAAACACATATCTCCGATAGCTTTAGAACGGAAACACGGTCCATTATCACTTACTATGACCCTTGGGGTCCCTAAAATCGCCCAAACACGCCTGCACAGAGCATTAACCGTCGTCCTTGCCTTCATGTTCCTTAGGGGGATGAGTATGACGAATTTAGAGAAGGCGTCCATGGCAACGAGTATAGAGGTGTTCCCTTGGGTAGAGCGGGTAAGGGGGCCGACGAAATCAACAAAAACTTTCTCCCACGGTTGCTTAGCAACATCCGCGGTGTGAAACCCTATTTTAGAATTACGCGCCGGTTTGGCCAATTGACACGCCTCACATTTGCGCACCCAATCTCTAACGTCTCTAGGCATTAAGGGCCAAAAAAATTCCTTAGAAATCTTGCGTTCGGTCTTAAGGACACCGCAATGGCCGCCAAAAAGGGAGTCGTGGAAATATTTAAGTAACATAGGCCTAAGTTTCTCTGGCACAAAATATCTTATCCTACCCTTGACACGAACTACTAAGAGGTCTTTAAAAATCTCGTAGTTCCCAATCCTCTCTCCACGCTTGATCCTGTCAACGATCTGTCTGCAACACGGATCCATCAACTGATGGTCTTTGATTGAGATAAAGGATTCGGGAATCGTATGGATAACAAATAACGAGCCATCCTCCTTACATTCTCCTACAGGTTCCTTATCCTCACACATCCTAGACAAAGCGTCAGCGACAACATTAAGCTTCCCAGCAACGTGATGGGTAGTAAACTTAAACCTGGATAGCTTCCAAACCCACCGTCCAATTTTCCCTAGTTGTTTCGGGTGATTCCATATCCAGCTGAGGGCCATGTTGTCAGTGTACAACTCAAACTGGCGAAGCTCTAGATAGTCAGCGAACTTGTCGATGCCGAAGATACAGCTGAGACATTCCTTTTCATATATGCTATACTTTCTTTCGGCAGGGCTCAAAGTTCTGCTGGCGAAAGCTACAGGTCTACTTCCCTCGGAAGTCGTTTGAGAGAGAACCGCCCCTAGCGCTACAGAGGAGGCATCAACATGTAGTTGGAAAGGCAGAGAAAAGTCAGGCATGCGTAGCACGGCTGGCGACACTAGGTGGCGCTTCAGCGCAACAAAAGCCTGCTGTTGGGCAGAACCCCAAATAAAGGTGGCACCCTTTTTTTTCAAGGAGTTAAGGGGGTTGGCTAAGTCAGAGAAGTTCGGGATGAACCTAGCGTAGTAGGCGCACATACCTAGAAACCGTAATACCTCTTTTATGTTTTTTGGGGCGGGAAAATCCAAGATAGGCTTAACCCGATCCGGGTCAACGAGCAGGTTACCCTCAGAAATGATATAGCCAAGGTATGGGATAGATCTCTTCGCCCATGTGACTTTCTCCGGGTTTACAGTCAACCCAGCCTCGCGCAGGCGCCTCAACACTACCTCAACATGACGCAAATGGTCATCAAAAGATTTGCTGTAAACGCAGATATCATCAAGGTAGTTAAACACGAATTTGTATTTCAGGTCCGCCAAAATATGGTCTAAGACTCTACTCAACGCTTGCCCCCGCAACTTATCCCTAACGGCACTCGATTGAATTCGTAGACTTGCCAGGGGGTGATAAACGCGGTAAATTTCTTAGACGACTCTGAGAGAGTACATTGCAGAAAACTCGCATTAAGGTCAATCAAGCTGTAATATTTGGCTCCGCCAAGATGTTGGAAGGCAGACTCTATGCTAGGCATGGGGTATGGGTCGAACACTATTTTTTTATTAAGCTTTCTATAATCGACAATCAAGCGATGCCCATGACCTTTCCTGGGAATAATGAACGCAGGACTTGCGTATGGGGATTTGGAGGGACGAATAACCTCATTTCGTTCCAAGTCCATGATAAGATTTCTAAATATCTCGAGTTTGGGGGGTGCACAGGAGTAGGGACCAGATCTAACAGGAATGTGGTCCTGCGCCACAATGTCGTACGGCAAAATGTCGCACTTGCCCCATCTGTCAGTGATGACGTCAGAGAATCGAGCTATCAAACGATCTATCGCTTCACGTTCCTCGACAATGGGGAACAACCTGCGAGGATGGTGCCCAACACAAAACGGAATTAACAAACTAGGTTCAAAACTAAAAGATATTCCTAAGCGTCTCAGGTCAAGTTTGACTCCAGTCTCGAACATGAAGTCAGTCCCTAGAATAACATCAAAGGGAAGTTCTGGCATAACAAAGAATGGACGTTTCCAGGCAAATCTTTCTATCTTAATAGAGAGCACTACTTTACAATCGACCAAGATAGTCTGCCCATTAGCCACGGCGTAAATCTTAGGACCTATCGACCTATAATCGATTTTTGTTTTTCCCTCTAACTGGCGCAAGAACTCACGGCATATAAATGAGTGACTGGCTCCAGTATCTAAAAGAGCAACACAATCCTTTTGGGCTACCTGGATCTGAACTACAGGAGTAGGAGCATGTGGTTTAATACAAGTGGGCACGACCGGACCACGACTACGAGCGCGCCCTATAAGTTTCCCGATCTACACTGTCTCTGTACGTGACCCAGTCTTCTACACCGAAAACATCTCATGCGCGAGAGGTCGCGGGGCGCACGGTTGTCAGAACCCGAAGGCCTGAAGTTGTCCCTAGGAGTGTTAGCATCGCGATCGCCCGGTAGTACAGGCGCTAATGACAAGGCCGTATTCATAGGTTCGGGAGTTGAACCGTGCGTCTGCGGTTTAATGCCGCCGGCGCATGCGCACTTAAATACTCCTGTTCGGCGAGCAGGGTGTTTTCAATCGAAGATGCAAGAGAGAAAAGTTCAAGTACCGTACAGGGCTTACATGTAAATACAAAATGTCGCCGGGTGAGGGGCGACACATTCTCAAGAATAATATCAACGATCTGACTTTCCCCCAGACCACTATTGAGAACTTGAGCTGCCTCTGTGATAGATAAAACAAAATCTCTCAACGATTCGTGGGGATATTGAAACCTGTGAATAACTTCCTTACATAACCTTTCTCTAGCCCTACTGGGTAACAGCGCTTCTAAAATGAGGTCAGTAAGTGATCTCCAAGATAAACCATTTTGAATCCCACGGGAGAACAACTGGGTTAAAAAACCAGAAGTTTTGGCCAAACACAGAATCAAAAATTCACTATCACTCGCTAACTTTAGACAATATGCTCTGTTGATCTCAACCATAAATTTAAACAGAGTAGCGTGATCTTGACCGTCGCAAACAGGGGTCCGATTCAAAATCTCCATAAGTACTTTGTTCTGACATTTAACTAGTGAAGGGGGTGGAGGAGGAGCGGTAGGCGCTAAAGGGGGTGGATTCCCATCCTCAATCCTGTCCATACCCGAGTCAGTCTCAGCCTCCCCAGTCCCGCTAATCTCCCCACATAGCTTAGATCTGAGCTCACCCACAGTAGCATTGGGAGGGAAGGAGACGCCCCTTGAAGTCAGCTCAGCTGTCAACTCGTCCCGGCTCAGGCGGTAGACAGCAGTCTTAGATGTGGTCAAGGTGGACATGGCAGTTGCAGGAGTGGTCTCCATGGTCACGGAGTCATGAAACATAAACAAACAAGAATCAGTACAATATCAATCATCCAACAATACTGCAGACAGGCGGACCCTATTTCTCTCCTAACTATACCTAATATCCTATTAAGTGCCCCACTCAACTCTGCGAGAGCAGAGTGGCGCAGCTTCTCTCTTGTAACCCCCCCTTCATATGATTTGATAGGTTCAAATTACGATAAATAAAAGGTAGGTAAGTTACAAGAGAGTTTATTTTATTCTACAAACAACTAGCAGACATACAAGAGCGAGACACTCTAGGAAAGTCGAGTGACTGGCCGATAAGGGCCGAAGTAAACAATAAATAAAGGGGCAAGACCCCAAGTCGTTAAGAGAAAACAGAATGATTAATACCAACGTAGTCATAACTAAATTGACCCTCGCAGAAGGCGACTAACCTAGCAGGAAAGTTAAATACAAGTAATATGTATAGGTCTACACGACCCGGCGATGCCGACACTATATTGACATAAGTAAGAAGTTTTATAATAGACTGCCATTGTAAGGCGCGACAGAGAAAATGATTTACCTAAACCTAACCTGTTACAATAGATCCCAATCAAATTAGTCCAATCTAATTATTATTATTATAATGACCAACGTGCTGGGTGCACGGGCTCGCGCCCCCGAGTTGAGTAACAATTTAAAAAAATTCACAATCGTAACAAATCTTAAACTTTTAGCAAGCAGAACAACTATGTTAAATAGAAATAATTAGCGCCCCAAGATGGCGACATGCTAAAGTTCCAACCCGTCCGTGAGGCGGACACAACGTTAAGTACAAAGAAAAGGCTAGCGCATAAACCATAATGGCTGACAGGCAAATCCTGCAGTCTCAGAGAAATATAGCTATTAGTAATCATGAATTATATTTAAAGTTGAAACTTAAATTTTGAACAATTTAACCCAAACATAATTTAGAAAACGTCGAACAACGACCTACGTCTAAATCTAAGACAAGTGTCTCACCTAATCGAGTGCAGAGAAATGAGTGACATCACTACACAGTCCAGCCGTTATATACTGCACAAAGTCAATCACGTGTTCACAAACGGCGGGAATCACACTGGGACGAAGGAGAGGGGTGTACGTTGCTTCGACAGAATTCTCGATTATTCTCGTGATAATTTCAAATCACGCGCCGGTGGATGAGTCTTGTTTCACTCGAACACAACCGTCGGCGCATACGGGTTAGCGCATCTTGATGTTCAATTGTCCGAGTCTTGCTCTAATCGGGCCTCGAGCCACGGGCGGTCAGTAAGCCGCGTGATGTTGAGTGGAGTTGAGTGTGCGTGTTTCATGAAGTCGAGATCCAGCCCAGTCAAAGGGGACCAGATCAGGTGAGCCAGATCGTCCATGTTTGCATTATGTCTGTGACAACGTCACAAATACTTCCCCTAAAACTTTAAATTACTCATACAAACTAAATACTAGCCCTTCAACAAAGTGGTGAACATCCAAGAATAAAGCATAGTTCCTACAGTTAACAATCACAATCAGACTGTGGGTTAGAATTTAAATCATACACAACGATTCATGCAACCATTCAAATTGCACACGTGAAACTGGTTGTATAAAGATGTCCACCATTTGACTTTTACTAGGCACATGATTGATGAGTAAATGGCATTCCTGAACTAACTCAGACACAAAATGAAAACGCATATACATGCGCTTATGAAATTCGGAGTTCTTGACCAACTTTATAGCACTTGCATTATCCACTAAAAGCACAGACACAGTTTTATATAGCGCTATCTCGTGGAATAGTTGACTCGGCCAGACAGCATCTTTTGCTGCCTCGCTAGCAGCAATGTACTTAGCTTCAGTTGTCAACAGCAACATAATTTGCTATCGTTTGCTTGCCCAGGTGATCGCCCCACCACTAAACTTGAAAACGATTCCACTCACTGAACGTCGCCTTGTAGCTGATTCACTGGCATAATCAGCATCGCTGTAGGCTTTGAGTTCACCGACTTTTTCAGCAACTTTGTACTGGATGCCCATCGTGGTTTTACCGTTTAAGTATTTCATAATACGTTTGACCATTGTCCATCGTATTTCTTCCAGCTTCTCAAGGAACTGTGACACTCACTGCTAAAGCAATATCTGGTCGCGTAGCAACGGCCAGATACATCATACAGCCTACCACCTCTTTATACGGAGCAATAATTTGATCACTATCAGTCGCTTCCCTTGTCGGTAAACATTTCTCCATTGTTGTTGAGACAGGATTTGCATCATGCATGGTACATTTTTAAGTTTACCATCAGCATAGTTTTTTTGAGAAATGAAAATTGAACCATCATTGTTACGTTTGATCAGTACATTCTGAAAGCCTCTAATTGGTTCAACAGCTATAATGAACTATGCCTCAACTTGAACATAAACTTATCAATTTCAGAATTCTTAGTAGCAACAGCCAGTGGCCAGTCCATCATCAACATAAAACACCACCATTAATTTTCTGCTTTCGTTAATGGGGTAGAATAAGCATGGATCTGCCGTACTTTCATACATTTTGAAGCGTTTGTTCCAGCATACAGGTAATTGTTTCAGTTCACAAAGGTTTTTCTGTAGTTTGCAAACACGATTTGCTCCATCATAAAACCCCTCCAGCTGTTCCATATACATTTTTTCTTCAATAATACCGCACAGAAAAGGTATCTTTATATAAAATTGTGCCAATTATATAGCTCATTAGTTGCAATACTTAACACAGTTCGGATTGTAACAAAATGGGTAGCAGTATTAAACGTTTCGTTGACTGAAACCTCGGCCAACTAGACGAACCTTGCACCGATTCATTTCATCATTGGCCTTCCACTTCTCACGATACACCCAGCGATTAGAAATGGTCTTGAGACCAGCAAGTGTTTCGACTAAAGTCCATGTCAAATTTTATTCCAGTGGTTTCATCGCTCCCATCGCTGCCTTCCAGTTAAGTGTTCTGCAGACTTTGATGCCTCAGCATAATTCATTGGCTGATCTACTTCATCTAGCATCACTTAAATAAGTGCTCAGGTTGTTTAATTGTTGCTTGATCTCGCAATGATAGCATTGCTAATTCAGATGTGGTATCAGTCAAACTTGTAACAGACTCGTTTTCCTCAGCTTCTGAGTTGCTGCTTATGTCCACTGGAAATAATTCCAACGTCTCACGAACCTTCTCTGATTTAAAAAAGAACGTTTCTACTTTGGATTACACGATTTTCAGACTTTATCCAGATGAGATAATCATCCATATCGTCTGAATATCCAACGAACACGCCCTGCTTTCCCTTTGCTTCCCACTTCTTCCACTTTTCTGCTGGCACAGGTACATAGCAGTCTATACCAAGGTCATGAAGTTTAGCAAGGCAGTCTTTCCCGTAAATAATTCATAAGGTGTCTTCTCATCAATACAATTAGGTCCTATTCTATTGAGAACATAGACAGTAGTGTTCACTGCCTCAGCCCATATTAGTTTTGTCAATTATTTCATCAAAAGTATTGTTCGAGAAAGCTCGACCACTGTTCTGTTTGTACGTTCAGCATAGCCATTCTGCTGCGGCGTGTATGGATTTGCTATAACGAGCTTCACATCTTTCAGTTTCAGGAATTTTCAAACATCACTATTGTAAAACTCCTTTCCGCCGTCACATTGGAATGTTTTTATTGCACGCCCACAGTGATTCTCAAATTGTTTTAACATTTCATTTATCTTTTACACAGTCTCCGATTTTTCTTTAATAAATTAAATCCTACAAAATCGCGATTAGTCACACGTGAAGCACACAAAATACTTTGCTTTTCACAATGACTCCCACTCCATAGCTCCACATAAATCAACGTGAATAAATTCGCCAGTTTCCTTGGTACGCTGTTGGAACGATTGGAAGCATTTTCGATACTGCTTCACCTCAACACATGTCCCGTAAAATGCACCGTCCATCATAACATCAACTCCATGTTGTTTAAGGAGTTTCTGTATGTGATGTTTGTTTTGATGACCCAACCACTCGTGCTAGATCTGCAGCGTGTCCTTTGATGTAAAATTTGCTACACGTTCACATGATGACGTTTTCAATTTCTTCACACGGATTTCTATTTTGAACATTTTTACCAATCCGAAAGGAACGTACCTTGAAAAGGCCATATTTTATGAATTCACATTCGGTCCTGGGTGAACTGCAGTCATCCCCTTGCTAATGCAAATATTTCAGTAAACAAATTACTTTCGTACATTCAGCAAAATACAGAGCAATTTCCGTGTATTATCGTAGCAACTTCCCATCTACAATTGCTTCAAACGTGATTGTTTCTTTACCAATTGCATCCACACTGGATTGATCCCTATTTTTTTTTGACTGGTGTTGTGAAGCTTTCAAAAAATTAAAACCATTCACGGTGATGCATTAATATGATCGGTCGTACCAAAAGTCCCGCAATCCACACGTCACCATCAAGTTCAGAATTCATAACCTTACTATAAAATCTTGATTAATGTTACCACCAGTTAACGTACCGTCGTCTTGTCCCCTTTTTCTGTTTTGGACCATTACGTCGAATATGGAATTTCTCAACACAGCCATAATATTAAAGTTTAGCTTCTTATCATTGTGCTTTTCGGCTGTAGCTCCACCAATTTATTCACCCATTGGGTTGTGACCAATGACATCTTTGCCAGTCTCACTATTACCTTGAATTTTGTTTCTAACTGCCCCTCAACGCCACCAACTTTTCCCGTTCGCTGTTTAGAACGCTTATCGACAGATGTCACTAAATTAACAAATGTTTGTCGGTCCTCAGGGTTCAGCCCCCACAAATTCATACACACCTCAATTCCACGTAGAGTTTATAGCAGCGAATTTTTCCTAATTCTACAGTTTTTGGGACCTCCCAGTTTTTCAA
>JBCFYV010003508.1:7009976-7023701 GCA_039000515.1 Timema cristinae | reverse complement strand
AGCCGATAAAAATTAATTTTGGTAAAAGCCTTATTAAAATGAGGTAAAGTGCTTTTCACCAAAAATAAGGTCACTATCTCCTAAGATAAAGTGAAAATTCTGGAAGGTAATAAGCTAAGCAATGGTCTAATCCAAATAAACCTTATTCATCAAGAACCCTGAAGGCTTTGGAAAAAAGTGAAAAGGATGATTTATTCAAGTTGCATTGTAAGCTAGTAGTACTCATGGGATTTAAAAACCTAAAAAATAATTGTGTATTAGTATATGAATGTAATATTGAGGCCACTGATATAGATAAATTCTGTTTGTGAAATTGTCTGGAGGCAAGAGAGACCAGGTTTCCCCTTAAAACTGAGTGATGGAGCCACAATATCCTCTAAGACATGGGGGGGGACAACATATATTCTTATGTTCCTCAACGACTCTACTTACTTCTGTAAGTTTACCTATTAAAAGTATACGTGAGGTGAAGCAACTTTAGAAAAATTATGATTAAGAGGTTGAAGCATTAATTAACCTAAAAGTGTCTAAAATTATATGTGATGGGAGGGAAAAACAAAATGGACTTTGTGGGGAGAAGGGTTGCAGGTGGTAGCGATGAATTACATGATATTAAAGGTGGCAATAAGTGATAAGAGGAAAAAGGTGGAGGTGATACAAGTGGGTTGCCCAGCACAAGAAATGGACAAGTATGAGGAAGATCTAAAGAGGCATATGGGAAACGAGTGAAAGGCAGTATTGGGGGATCTCAATGCAAAAGTAAGAAATGAGAGAGGAGGGTGAGAGGAGGTGTTAGGGATAGAAGGATGAAGAGAGAGAAATGAGAAGGATATAAGGCGTTTTAGTTATGTGCCAGAAATAAAAATCAAAGTGGCAAGAGAAAGAGAAATCCATAAGATCACTAGATATAATTGGTATGTGGAGCAAAGGTCAGTGATAAACTATTTTTCATGGTGAAGAAATAAGGCATACTGTAACATCTAGGTACTAAAGTGTGTCTTAGAGAGCGACCAAAGTGTTGGTGCAGACACAAAAGATGAGAATGTAGTGTATGACGCCTCATCTTGAAGGTACCAGACATTTATTAAACCCTTTTTTTTACTAGTCAAGATGAAAGAACTAGTCAACTATTAATATAAAAAAAAAGGTGAGGGATGTACCAAAAACGGGTTTCCCACGAGGTTGTTCAAATCACAATCCATTTATCAAAGGATTTTATTATTATTTATAGAGAAAACAAAATTTAAAAAGGATTAAAGAAAACATTTGTGGTTAATTTAAAACAAAAGGAACATTTTACATTTACTACTTACGATTTGTTAAAACCCCATACAAAAAATGTCTCCATCAGAAGTCATAAAAAAAATAAAATTAATATTTAAAAAGATAAAGGAAATAGTCTTCAACTAAAATAATTAATTCTTAGCTTATTTTTAATTAACCTATTGTGACATATAGGATGTTCAAATTGATCAAAATAATAAATCTAAGAAAAATCCGGCCACATGGTGATAAATTTGGGGCGTTAACATTCCAATACAAAGGTTATCTAATAATAAACATTAGATCATGATTAAAATATAAAACTACACGGAAACTTTACTTCATCATACAAAAATAAAAAATTTAAATAAAAAAAGGAAAACGACTACATTTTAAATTTTGGGAAAAAAGATTCTCAAAAATATTTTAAAAAAAAGAAAGTAAAATACGTGTCACCAGTATTACAGCCAAAAACGAAATAGGTCGAGACAAAGCGTTCCTTTTTAAAATCCGGAATTCGTGTCTTAGGAGATGGCCAATCAGAGACCAGTTTTTTAAGATAAGGAGAATCGGCCAATAGTATTTTAGTTGAAGACTTTACATTTTTAAACAAACATAGTATAAAATAAATTTATTAATGAAAAATTAAATACATAAAAAAGGTACAAAGATATTTTTTTTTTTAATAATGATAACCAAGATTGAATTATTCATTTATAATAGTTTATTAAAAGCTTTAGTTCCTAAAATTTCCCCGTTCCCGATCGCTACTTCATTTCTAATTTCAATTTAGTCCAATAGACTTCGTTCATGACACTATTTGGAGCTTCAAGGTTGAAAGACCTAAAGGTCAGTCTAAAACCAACAGTACAGTAGAAGAAAAGTAATAAGACAAGAAAGAAGAATAAGGATATGGAAGTTTAAAAATGAAGAGGAAAGAGAGCATGTATCTAAGAAAAGCCAGAAGCTTAATGCCCATGGATGAGTTGCAAAGTGTAAACATTGAATGGAAAAGGTTTAAGAAACGTATGGTGGAGCTACTGAGGAGGTATGTTGGGAGACATGTGATAAGAGGAAGTGGAGGGAGACAAAATAGGGAGAAGAAAAAAAAAGAGAAAAATGAGTGGTATAAGACGCCAGAAAAAAAAATGAATGCAAAATGTACACAAATACTGAAACGGGACATGGAAGGAAGAAAGAAGAAGTACTATATGCCAAGTCAGAAATAGAAGGAGAGATAAAAGACAAGTTAGAATGATGGCTGAAGAAGGAAGAGTGGTTAAGACAGAAGAGGAAGAAAGGTAACTATGGATGAAATTCTATGAGAACATGTTCAACCTAAAAAGAGGAAAGGGTATGAGCATGAAACAGAGGAGCATGAAGAAATATAAGAATAGAAGGAAAGAGGTTCTACATAGAAAGAGGTGGAGGACAGTTCAAGAGGATGAAATAAGGAAAATCACAGGGTTTGGACAAACTGACTGTGGAAATATAAGCGCTGAAGGTGAAGAAAATATAAAATGTTTGTTACAGGGTGCTGAAAGGGATTTGGAAAAAGAACAAGGTACCGGAAGAATGGAAGAAGGGAGTTATAATGCTTCTTTTCAAGAAAGGAAACCGGAAGAGGTGTACAAATTAGAAGGAGATAACACTAATGTGTCACTGTACAAAAATATATAATAAGATACTGAAAAGAGAATAAGAAATAAAATTAAACAAATGTGGAGAGAGGAACAGCAAAGATTTAGGAACAGAGGTCTACAAGAGACTTAATATTTGCCATACTATAGCTGGTGGAAAGAAGGTATGAATAAGGAAAAGACTTGGTAATGGTTTTATGGATGTGGGAGAAGTTAATGATAGCATTAATAGAAATAAAGTTTGGCGAGCAATGGAGGAAACTGAAGTAGAAAGAGGAGTTGTATTAAGAGTGAAAAGCATGTATGAGGATAACAGGATTGTGTTAAGATGAAGAGTGGGAGGACGAAGTGGTTCCAAATAAAAAAATAGAGTGAAATAGGGCAGTGCCCTCTCACCACTACTATATGTAATAGTAATGGAAATGGTTATGGTTATGGATAAAGTGGCTGGAAAACTCAGGGAGGAAAGAATGAAAGCCGTGATGTTTGCTGATGACTTGATGGTATGGGAGAGAAGTAAGAGGAAGTAAGGAACAGCTAAAGGAATGGAATGCGGAAGTAAAGAGTGTAGAGTGAAATTTAGCATGGCGAAGTTAGAAGTGATGGTGATGACAAAAAAGGGTGTTAAGGCCTAGTAAAGCTATAAAGTTGGATGAGTAGAGCTGAGAAAAGTACATAATGTAGAATATCTTGGAAGCATGATTGAAGCAAAAAGGTAGTAGTAGAGAGGATCTAGTGGTGGCCGCGTGGTCTAACACTTTCCTCTCACATTAGACTAGACTAACAACGACAGGGAATTGAGGTTCAAATCTCGGTTGGGTGTACTGAGTGTGATTTTTCTAAAAGAGTTTTCCACTCTCCTTTCACAAACGTGGGTACAATTTCTATAGAGTAATTAGTTCATAGACATATAGCCCAAACGGGTAGCAAGACATGCTAAAAGTATGTGATAGAGAAGAGGAAAGAGCCAACACTAATAACATGGAAAAAAAACTCTGAACATCAAAGAAAAGGATTAGAAGATAGCCGCAACAATATGACAACTATGTAATGCTAAATTACCAAGAGGCTTTGAAAGGACCAGATGGAAATAAATGGAAGAAGTCAAGAGACAAGAAAGAATCTTCCAGCAAAAATAAAACGTGGAGGTATGTAAATGAATCTAAAGCTCATGAGAGAAAAAATATTGTCCAGATGGGTCTTTAGAATAAAAAAAGTGGAAGACATAAAAGGCAAGGCTCGTTATAAAAGTGAGTATTCGAGAAAGAGAATGGACTTGACAAACAAGAAACAGCTTCAAAATTAAAACATTTTATGTTAAAACAGCCGTCTTAAATGGTGATAGTGATGAAACTATATATCTGAAACCTTCTTAAAAATATTAGAGGGAAAAGTTTGTTTGCTTCAAAAGGCCCTTTGTGGTGATTTTGTAAACTACCTATAGTCGCTTCGTGTAGCACTGAGGCTGAATACATTCCTGCACTTGGGTGTTGTAAAGAAATGATTTGCTAAAAATCCCTTATCGAGGATTTAACAAACCAAATTTATAAACAGAATGTTTGTGTGAATGTTTTGACTGCTAAAAGTAACAACAAATCAATATGTGGTCTTGCAGATTAATATGGTTTGGCGTATGGATATATGGTAACTTTTCTATCTTTCAGATATCACCTCTCCTGCGGTAGATGCCCTCTGTATACAAAATTCTAATGTAACACAGTATACAGATAATATTCGCCAGGGCATTATAAGTGATTTACTCCCAGTAGCCATATTTACTAAACCACGACTGTTAACATTTGGAAGAAAATCCATTTTATATGGTTTCAACAAAAATTGAAATACAAATAAGTAGTATTTAAGTACCTAGACCCTTAATTACCCGAATAATAAAGGAAAGAGGTGCCTGGGTATTCATAAAACAGGAATAATATAATTTGATGGTAAATTTAGTCTCCTATCACATCCCAAATTATTGATTCTATAACAGACAAGTTTATTTGTGAAATAGTTAATTTATGTTTGCCAGACTACAGGTCAACAGCGACCCTTCAGAACTTAGTAATTTTCTGAGTTCCTAAATGTGGATCCACACATTTGCTGATAAACTACCACAGAAAAGAAATGTAGTTACGTGACGAGCTCCAGCCACTCACAAGATTTCCACCTTATCAGTGTGAGCTGTTCTGCTAAAGTTTAACTATTCTCTACTTTGTCCGCTCTGCCCGAGATGTTTGGCATAGGAGAACCAATCAAATCTCAAATCAATGTGCATTTGACAACACATGTGCTGTACAGGCCAAAACAAGCATACAGCCTTTGTGAGGAGAGTTGAAAGAACCATTAATGTAAAGCGTGTGTATCAATGTAATGGATTGTGCCTCGAAACAAAGTTGTAATTTGAAAATATCCATCGGGAGAATGATTTTATGTATTTATCCACTAGAAAATAAAAGATGTTGATATCAGCTATTTAAGTTTGTGATGCAATGAATCATGGGTCAACATACGTGTGTGAGTTTCTGTACCACTCAGGCAGATTTTGTATTTTATTTTCAGCGAACGTGTGAATCAAGCTTAACTAATCAGCACACAGCCGAAAAATATATATGGAAAAATTTGTAGATAAACACACAAGTAAGACTGCACACGAATGATCGGGAATTCGCTGTATTAGGGTACAGCCATTATGAGCGAGCGAGCAAGTGAGTGTGCGAGTAACTAAAATATAAAATATAGCACATTGGCTGTAATGAGAGGTGGCCAGACTGGAGCGAGTGGCTGAGCGCATGCGCTTGAGAGATCGAACTGGTTCTATTTTTCAAGTATGTGCACTTGAGCCAGTAAAGTCTAGTTTACAGGTGCTAGGCAATATTTATTGTATGTTGGTTCATTGAGTGCTAGGAAAACTTCTCATTTTGACATTTTTATTATTATCAATAAATTTAGCACACTTGCTACTAACGACCTAATTTAATTGGTAAGATCATAATCCATCTTATATATAAAATTCTCGTGTCACAATGTTCGTCTCCGTACTCCTCCGAAACGGCTTGACCGATTCTCATGAAATTTTGTGAGCATATTGAGTAGGTCTGAGAATCGGCCAACATCTATCTTTCATGCCCCTTAGTGATAAGGGTTGTCCACCTTAACATTTTTCTTTAATTTTTAGACATTTTTTTAATTTCTTTATTTTTTTTATTATGTCGCATTAAAAATACATAAAACCCTAAATTTTTACCCTTTTATCACCAACCCTATTTTTTAATAGCCATTTTAGTAATTTAATCATTTTTATCCCCGGTCGATAACTGATCAATCGTCATTTAATTGTTATCCCAGTTGTCTACAGGTGTCACTTCTGACCCAGTAAACAGCACGGAGTAGGGATGTTACTGTCGTAATTGATTAATTAATGATATATAATTTTAAGGAATAAATTATAATAACTTAAAATAATGTTTGCCTTTTGTTATTTTTATATTCCCTCATCGTTCACAGCGCTCCATGCCTATTTCACGCATATACCACATTCTTTACACACTTACAATAAGTAAGCTATTTTTTGTCTACACTAGAAATTACTTTAAAATTATTTATATGGCAAAACAACGTTTGCCGGGTCAGCTAGTACATATATATATATTTCAATATTATAATCAAAGTAGGCCTTTACAAATATGAATCACCATCAGCACAGATAGAGGAGGGGGAAAACACAATAATAAATCACTTGTCAAAAAAAACCCCTCAGCTCACTGAGCCAAGATTCGAACATTTGCCTGCTTGTCAACAACTATAGAGAGCTATCTGCTAATCACGCGCTCGCTCATCAGTTTGGCCACACAGTCACTCAGTCGCGTGCTCGCACGTTTGTCAGACTGGGCCCAAACCCTATGGATTTCAATAACATATTTACTTTGTTCCTAAAGTCTTTAACCCAGAGTCAAATAGTATTAAAATTTAACCAATATTTAAAAAATTAATTTATTTGAATAAATTTCAACAACATTTTGTTAAGGCTAAATGTACGATGGATGACCTTCTTTCTGCTACTGTACAAACATAACTTAGATAAGGGTTATAATGAGGCTGACCATATGTACTGGTTTTGAAGGTCACTGCTGTCCTGTTGTCATCCTGTACAGAACAGGTGAGATAGTACACCCATAGGAACAGGTTTTTATCCAATTACTTCCAAAGGTACTTCTTTATGTTGTTAGAGAAAAGAGTTTGAATTGAAAAGCACTAGCTCAAGGGATTTCCCCTTGAGTTTTACTTTTTTAAGAAGTTTTACTTGCTGAACATTATGTACTACATGCAATGATAATAAGTTTATATCTAATATGTGATTTATATAAATTCCAATGATAATGGAAGAAATTACCTATGGTACTTTTTATGTTAGGTACATGCGTCTCTTAAAGATGTTTCTTGATATTAACTATTAAATATTTATAGGATGGTTTTGTTTTTAATGCTAAGTATTACTATAACTTTTATACTGAAAAGTTAGTTTGAAGTTATTAGCAACTAACTTCCCAGTATAATTTATTAGCTCAGTTGGTAGCGTGCCTGTCTACTGAGCTAAGAGTTCTGGTTTCAATTTCTGACATGGCCAAAAATTGTTGTTGAAATGTAGGTCTAATCTTTCACAGTGATGAATTAATGATCAAGGGCTGGATGTTGTGTCTGTTCTATATCAGTGATGAATTAATGGTCAAGGGCTGGATGTTGTGTCTGTTCTATATCAGTGATGAATTAATGATCAAAGACTGGATGTTGTGTCTGTTCTATATCAGTGATGAATTAATTGTCAAGAGCTGGATGTTGTGTCTGTTCTATATCAGTGATGAATTAATGATCAAGGGCTGGATGTTGTGTCTGTTCTATATCAGTGATGAATTAATGATCAAAGACTGGATGTTGTGTCTGTTCTATATCAGTGATGAATTAATTGTCAAGAGCTGGATGTTGTGTCTGTTCTATATCAGTGATGAATTAATGGTCAAGGGATGTATGTTGTGTCTGTTCTATATCAGTGATGAATTAATGGTCAAGGGCTGGATGTTGTGTCTGTTCTATATCAGTGATGAATTAATCGTCAAGAGCTGGATGTTGTGTCTGTTCTATATCTGTGATGAATTAATGATCAAGGGCTGGATGTTGTGTCTGTTCTATATCAGTGATGAATTAATGGTCAAGGGCTTGATGTTGTGCCTATTCTATATCAGTGATGAATTAATGGCCCAAGGGCTGGATGTTGTGTCTGTTCTATATCAGTGATGAATTAATGATCAAGGGCTGGATGTTGTGTCTGTTCTATATATAAGTTAATTGATAAGTTATATGCTGATATAATCAGCCAGTTCAAAAGTGAATGTTAAATAACTCAAATAAATGAAGAAGAAAAAACTTCCCTGAATGTATTTATAATAAATTTAAAGAAAGTCAAAAAGATAAAGTGAAAATTAAAAAGTATGTATTTATCTGTAATTAGAGAATTTTTCTTGACATTAAAAACTTGTTCCTTGAGATTGGTGATGAAATAATATTTATTTATTAATTAATTATTATTATTTTAGCACCGTGTCTTACTACCCATTTGGGTTATGTGCCTAAATACTAATTATGCTAATGGATTAAGAATCGGGAAGGTTTAATAGAGGAATTGAACCTGCATTTGCGTGATGGGAGAGTGGAAAACAATTTAGTAAAAATCACCCCAATTCACTCGAGCGAGATTCAAACCTCAATCTCTCTGTCCTTGGCAGTCTAGCTCAACACGAAACTAGTGTGTTAGCTAACTACGCTATCAAGGTGGGTCAAATAATGTTATTTTAGTATAATTTGACTTGATGTAACTCAGTGTTCCTTGAATTAGCAATGAAAAGGAAGTTATCGTAAATAATTTGGTGTTTAAAATATTTTTTTCTCCCTCCCTCTATTATTTTTCTTCTATCTTCTCTATTTCTCCTCTTTATATATATATATATATATATATATAAATAAATTAGTGCTAATCCTGGGCTTTGTTCAAAATAGCAAAAACATACATTATAACTACGTGACCATACATTTTTGGGAGAAATCAAGAACAAAACAGGTATCACATAGGAAAATATATTTTGAATATGTTTTTGCTATTTTGAACAAAGCCCAGGATTAGCACTAATTTATTGATAAGAAATGTCCTGTTTTTCCAGGTATTCCAGAAGGAATTCCCATTTTCTTTGACAGTGTAGATTGAAGATAAGAAAAACCAAGTTTAATTTTCCACGGAATTAACTAGTGTGAGGATATATAATTGGAAAATTTGAGCTTGATTGTTAAATACATGCAGTCATGTTGCAGTTCGATATTACAGGAGGTTAGAGGGCTAAGTAAGACATAACTTTGAGCTAATGTCCTTAGTCCTTCATTCAATGCAAATTCCTAGTATTTAAAACTTGCAGTACATGTCCAAATTCCCAAATATTCACTTAGTGTTTACTAGTTTATTTGTTTTTGTAAAATTCCCAATTTTTCAGGTGTTTGGCAGTCCAGTATTTCTCGTTGCAAATGTGCTCAAGTTCATACGAAATATAATGTATTTTATTTTAATAAATATTTGTTTGTGTATAAAACAAATGAAGAGGCGGCTCAAACAATGTTATAAGTTACATTTTAATCTAAATTCACAAAACATGTTGTATGATCTATAATGCATACTTTCTCAATGTTAAATTTCAATCTAGAGCCATAGAAATTAATTGGAAAATTTCTAACCATTAGTTCACCTGTAAGAATGTTTTAAGTGTTACCAATATCTTGGATAATAGTCAGGTTTAGTTGATGAAACCTTTTGCACTTACATATTGAAAATTATGGTGGGAAAAAGGCAATGTAAGCTAAGAGTTGTAAAATGAATGTAAATAAATGGTTAAGTATTCTAGATAAACAATATACTAACTCCAATAATGTCTTGAATGTTCTGTGAACAGCCCCAAATAAGGTGGTTAAATCAATATTGTATCGATAGCTTTCATAATGTTAACTCGTAGTGTTTAATACAAATCACATTTTTAACATTTCTTTCATCTCAGTGTAATTTAGCAGCTTTTTTTTTTGTTTGTTTTTTTATCAAAACTCACTCTGTGGCGTAGTTGGCTAACGTGCTTGTCGTGTTGAGCCCGGCTGCTGAGGACGGGGAGATCGAGGTTTGAATCTCGGTCGAGTGAACTGGGGGGGGTTTTTCCTAGATGGTTTTCCACTCTCCCTCCACGCAAATGCGGGTTCACTTCCTTTAATTCAACCTTCCCAATTCCTAATCCATTAGTGTAATTAGTAATTAAGCGTATAACCCGAACGGGTAGTAAGACGTGGTGCTAAATAATAAATAAAAATAAAAATAAAATTTTAATCAAACAAATTATGTACACACTTTTAATATCCTATGAGTGTTAAGTTTAGTTGGATGTAGTTAAGTGAGTAAGTAATCCAGTACTGCAAACTTCACAACTTAGACCACATGACTTAGTGTGGACATTATTTTTTAGTCAATTTTACTATACAGTGAAATCTGGACACCTTCCGGGATCAAAACATTTCCCGTTACTAAGAGGTGATTGTTATACTTCTTGAGCACAGTTTAATCGAATTGTCTAAATACTTTGAATATTAAGTTTACCAAAATATCATTACTGCACTATACAGTATTGTATGCAAGATAATTATAATTAATAAATAAATATTGTATGTAGCTTAATGTTATTATTATTATTATTATTAGCACCGCGTCTTACTACCCATCGGGTTATACGCATGTAGCTTAATGAACAGAATGAATTATACAAAGAACAATAAGCAAACAAAATTAAATGTGAAGTAATGTATGCGCGAAATTACTTAAATTGACTCGCCCACACCTCAAATTTAAAAATGAAGATATACCACCATTTGCACCCAACTCCATAGACATTATAGCCATTTTTATTGAGGCGGAAGAGACTCAGTTACGTGTAGTTCCTCCATAAAAAAAAAAAAAATTGCACCGTATTTTACTACCCGTTCGGTTATATGCCTATGTACTAATGGGTTATGGATAATGAAGGCTTAATTTAGAAGAAGTGCACCCACATGTGAGTGGGAGTGATAGTGTAAAACCACCCTCAGTGCACAGACCGGGATCGAACCCCTATCTCCCCATCTTCGGCAGGCTAGTCCAACATGAGAGTAGCGCATTAGACCACGCGGCCCCGAAGTGGGTCCCCCCAGATTAAAATATTGATTTTAATTAATGCGAATTCACATGTCTTGTTTTGCAGCATTTTGCAACCAAATCTGGTGTTTTGCACCTTAATAGTTCTGTATGTGTCCAAATGCTGGAACATCTTCCACTGTTGGTTCAGAAGAGGTGGAAGGTATGACCTTGAGGTATCGTAGTTAATACTACGTAGGCTATTTTAGAAACGTTCCATGGAAAAGGGAAGGCAAGACTGCTCACACTTTGTGGGAGACAATGCCATTCCTGGCATTTCTACAGTCAATTATTATAAATGGACTGGTTTTTATTTTCGGTTTTTGTCCACTGTTTAGAGGTTGTTATGCATAAATATGCATCTTCAGAAATGTACGTTTCTGTTAATGAAAAGTTTGTCATTGTCTTACCAAAAGAGCCCGTGTTCTTTCGCCAAGGAAATTTAAACAGTCTGTTATAAAGAAGAATCTGCTATTCAGAAGTGTCTGTTAAGGGAGATTTCACTGTATTTGTTTTACAATTTAAATGTGTATGTTTCTACATTTTTTAGGTTTATTTTTATTTCCAGTCATGTTATTAATATTTGAAAACATTGCAGACTTGCTAATAAACCAAGTTTGTTTGTTACACTCTACATGGTCCAGTTTGTAGTTTCTAAAAAGTTTTTGCACAAGATTTATATAACAAGTTATAGAAGATCCGAATGTTTGGTACATGTGTGTATAAGATATAAAAACATTGGGAAATGCAGTGACTATTGGTGTCTTGTTCTTATTAACATGGTTAAAATTGTAAATTCTCAAAATAGCTATCATTTATTTTTTATAAAAACTTTTTCTTGCCGAATATTTAATTTAAAAAATTGGCCCCCAACTAAAATAACTAATATGGCTTTATTTTGTACTGGTTATCTTGATTAATTTAATTGAAGCGACTTTTTTAGCACCGTGTCTTACTACCCGTTCAGGTTATACACTTATGTACTAATTATGCTTATGGTTTTAGGGAATAGGAAGGTTATATTTGGAGAAAGTATACCAACACTTGCATGGAGGGAGAGTGCAAACCCATTTTGGAAAAAAAACTCAATATACTCAACCGAGATTCGAACCTTGATCTCCCCATCATCGGCAGTCTAGTCTACTGTGAGAGTAATACCTTAGACCATGCGGCCATCAAAGTGAGTTAATGTTACAAACGTTGTTCTGAGGAATATTTATTAAAATGTTTATCATTAGTGCATAATGAGTCCAAACAATTTCAACAGTGCAAAGCAATGTAATTAATTGGGTCAAATTATTCACTTGAGAGCCAGTTTAAGCAGTGATTTATGAGCAATATATTATTAATTATAAAGCCCCAAATTCACCATTTTCTCAAACAACTTAGATAGGGGAGTGAAATTTCCCTCTCTCATAAAATTGACTAGTGTGAAGTAATGTAATCATTGTTTAGAACAGGATTATTTGACTTTGATGGGGAACATTCGCAATTGTTACAAATCCTAAGGTTAATGTGGGTGAGATAAGACATCTGTATATATGATTAATTTGTTTACATTTTGATGTTAAGTTTTTACACATTAATGTATTTTAAGTTTGCTATTAAATGTTCCAAATTTAAAAATATGTTAGAGCATTGGTGTACTAAGCTAACATTCCAGGTTTGATTCCCGTGTCCAGGGATCATTTTACAATGTAAATAATAAGAACAATTATTCTTTTCTCATATTGGATTTCCCCTCATAGCTTTGATTAAAGATGAACTTATTATTAAAATATTTCTAGGCTAGTTAATTAGACTATATTAATTGATTAAATAATGTAACCTATTTATTTTTTGGTTTAGCTAACACCTAAATGATCAAGAGGCTAAGAAAAAAGTATTTGTAAAAAGAATTAGTAAAAACATCAACATGAAAGTGTAGGATTGTCAAGTATTTTAATGTGTTTCTTATGATTAATAATGTGTTTGAGTGTTATAACGGTCAAGAACTGTATAAATAGCACCATAGTCCTATTTGATTTACTCCCTTTCAGGAAGACTAGTGGCGACACTGTCGGTTGCCTCACTTCCATTTTTGTTGTAATGTTCACTGTATCTGTGTGTGGTTGTCTTGTCGGTAAAACAAACTTATATTAAAATATACAACACTCATATTGGAAATCTACTAATTTATTTAATTCCATGTACCTCTTACATAGTAACTGTAACGGGTTATGGGCACAGTGTGCGTGGATCAAATAAATATGAGTGGATTATCAATGTGTCCTTATATTTAAGATGTTGTAAGCAGTATGGATAAAATGTATTTAAACATGGGTGTGAAGCTAGAAGGAAGTGAAAATTGGAATGTGTGGAAATTCCAAATCAAACTTATGCTACACACTTTTGGGTTATAGGGCGTGGTCGACGGGAGTGAACAAAATCAGGTGGAAACAACTACAAATCATGCCGACTGGATCTCAAAGGATGGGAAGGCTCAAGGAGTGATTGTGACACATCTGAACGAAAAGGTTACTGTGTACATAATCAACACAACTTCAGCCACGAAAAAGAGGACAAAAGTGATGGGGTATA
>JBCFYV010003508.1:6984359-7009876 GCA_039000515.1 Timema cristinae | reverse complement strand
CCAGCATACAGGTAATTGTTTCAGTTCACAAAGGTTTTTCTGTAGTTTGCAAACACGATTTGCTCCATCATAAAATCCCTCCAGCTGCTCCATATACATTTTTTCTTCAATAATACCGCTCAGAAAAGGTATCTTTATATAAAATTGTGCCAATTATATAGCTCTTTGGTTGCAATACTTAACACAGCTTGGATTGTAACAAAATGGGTAGCAGTATTAAACGTTTCGTTGACTGAAACCTCGGCCAACTAGACGAACCATGCACCGATTCATTTCATCATTGGCCTTCCACTTCTCACGATACACCCAGCGATTAGAAATGGTCTTGAGACCAGCCAGTGTTTCGACTAAAGTCCATGTCAAATTTTATTCCAGTGGTATCATCGCTCCCATCGCTGCCTTCCAGTGTAAGTGTTCTGCAGACGTTGATGCCTCAGCATAATTCCTTGGCTGATCTACTTCAACTAGCATCACTTCAATAAGTGCTCAGGTTGTTTAATTGTTGCTTGATCTCACAATGATAGCATTGCTAATTCAGATGTGGTGTCAGTCAAACTTGTAACAGACTCGTTTTCCTCAGCTTCTGAGTTGCTGCTTATGTCCACTGGAAATAATTCCAACGTCTCACGAACCTTCTCCGATTTAAAAAAGAACGTTTCTACTTTGGATTACACGATTTTCAGACTTTATTCAGATGAGGTAATCATCCACATCGTCTGAATATCCAACGAACACGCCCTGCTTTCCCTTTTCTTCCCACTTCTTCCACTTTTCTGCTGGTACAGGTACATAGCAGTCTATACCAAGGTCATGAAGTTTAGCAAGGCAGTCTTTCCCGTAAATAATTCATAAGGTGTCTTCTCATCAATACAATTAGGTCCTATTCTATTGAGAACATAGACAGTAGTGTTCACTGCCTCAGCCCATATTAGTTTTGGCAATTATTTCATCAAAAGTATTGTTCGAGAAAGCTCGACCACTGTTCTGTTTGTACGTTCAGCATAGCCATTCTGCTGCGGCGTGTATGGATTTGCTATAACGAGCTTCACATCTTTCAGTTTCAGGAATTTTCAAACATCACTATAGTAAAACTCCTTTCCGCCGTCACATTGGAATGTTTTTATTGCACGCCCACAGTGATTCTCAAATTGTTTTAACATTTCATTTATCTTTTACACAGTCTCCGATTTTTCTTTAATAAATTAAATCCTACAAAATCGCGATTAGTCACACGTGAAGCACACAAAATACTTTGCTTTTCACAATGACTCCCACTCCATAGGTCCACATAAATCAACGTGAATAAATTCGCCATTTTCCTTGGTACGCTGTTGGAACGATTGGAAGCATTTTCGATACTGCTTCACCTCAACACATGTCCCGTAAAATGCACCGTCCATCATAACATCAACTCCATGTTGTTTAAGGAGTTTCTGTATGTGATGTTTGTTTTGATGACCCAACCACTCGTGCTAGATCTGCAGCGTGTCCTTTGATGTAAAATTTGCTACACGTTCACATGATGACGTTTTCGATTTCTTCACATGGATTTCTATTTTGAACATTTTTACCAATCCGAAAGGAACGTACCTTGAAAAGGCCATATTTTATGAATTCACATTCGGTCCTGGGTGAACTGCATGTCATCCCCTTGCTAAGTGCAAATATTTCAGTAAACAAATTACTTCGTACATTCAGCACGTACAGAGCATTTTCATGTATTATCGTAGCAACTTCCCATCTACAATTGCTTCAAACGTGATTGTTTCTTTACCAATTGCATCCACACTGGATTGATCACCTATTTTTATTTTGACTGGTGTTGTGAAGCTTTCAAAAAATTAAAACCATTCACGGTGATGCATCATATGATCGGTCGTACCAAAGTCAGCAATCCACACGTCATCATCAAGTTCAGAATTCATAACCTTACTTATAAAATCTTGATTAATGTTATCACCAGTTAACGTACCGTCGTCTTGTCCCTTCTTCTGTTTTGGACCATTACGTCGAATATGGAATTTCCCAACACAGCCATAATATTTAAAGTTTAGCTTCTTATCATTGTGCTTTTCGGCTGTAGCTCCACCAAATTTATTCGCCCATTGATTGTGACCAATGGCATCTTTGCCAGTCTCACTATTACCTTGAATTTTGTTTCTAACCGCCATCAACGCCACCAACTTTTCCCGTTTTCCCGTTCGCTGTTGAGAACGCTTATCGACAGATGTCACTAAATTAACAAATGTTTGTCGGTCCTCAGGCTTCAGCCCCCACACTTCATATACACCTTCAATTCCACGTAGAGTTTCATAGCAGCGAATTTCCAAATGCTACAGTTTTTGGGACCTCCCAGTTTTTCAATTCCGTAATATTCCATTGACAATTACGGTTGTGTAATTACAAATACACAGGTGCGATCACTGCAGTATTCACGTTCCAAACGAAAAAGAAAGATCATCCAGAATAACAGCAACACTTAAGTTATTTCCTACTTATTCCACATACAAACCACACTCATACTTCCATATTGAGTCACAGTGGTGCACGAAATATGATAATTATTTACTTTATTGAGACATGACCTGAAAAACAATTATTACCAACAAACTGTCATTGTTACAACAAACTCATGAAAGCCAACTTAAACATATCAAATATTATGAATAAATAGAAACAGTCTCAATGATACCAATATAAAAGTGATATATTTATAAGCTAAGAGATAGAACAATTAAACGTTTTTACAATAACGCCTCAATTAACATTTTACACGCCAGGCCACAAATAAAAATAGACCCACTTCATTAAAGTATTGTAACAAATTTTATACAGATAAACATGTACGTATACATAAAAGCTATTGGTTGAAAATAGATCACAACATTTAATGAATACTTTGGTGGAGTCCTCGGTCTTGAAACAATTTTTTAATTTACGGTAGTTTGTTTATCATGGAGAATAAACAAGAAATTTTGGCAGCAACCAAGACGTTTCTTCTTGTCATCATATTGCGATCTATTTCAATAACTAGTTTTTGTATGTTTTTTTTTTTTTCCTATCATTCTTTTACAACACTATGTGGTTTTATTTAACATTCAGACTTTACCATTGAAAATTTATCAGGAAAGGATAAGTATAGGTATCACAAATGTACAACTGGAAGCAAGATGCTGATTTATAGCAGCCCAGTCTGCTTTTGTTTATTTGGACGCACTATAAATTCAGATATTTATTTGAAAACTGATTCTATGATTAAATAAATCACTATACCCGTAAGCCTTAGAAGTATCAAGCCCACGTAACTTTAATAACACTTAAAAAAATATAATTTAGATGATTCAGTATTGTGGTGAACTGCTTCCCTACATTCCATTAAGCTTATTTAAATTCGTCAGCTTTCTATTGACAATTTAAAAGTCATCCTCAACAAGGTTAAATTCTTGAGATGTATGTTCACACTGCCAATAATATTTGCTAGCTCAGTTTAACTCAATACTTCATATACCACGGTGTGCCTTAATTTAAATTCCGGAGTTTGTACCATGTATTTTGAAACAATATAATAATAAACAAAAAATCTTTATTATTATTATATTTTGTAACCGTTAATTTTTCTGTGATCACTTTGTTTAGGTGATTACCTTAAACCATAATTTAAGACTCATGTTTCTCCCTATATTATATTGAATTAGGTGCATACTAATATACAATGATACTAGCGGTCCTCAGCTTCAATAGTGATCAGCTAAAGAATATTCAGACCCATAAAAATTAAATCTTGCTTTAAAATATTTGATTATTTTTTAAAGAGTTTGTAATGTTGGCTACAATAATTTTTGATTTGCTTGGTTATTTACGTTTTGTAAAACCATTTAACAATACCATTAATGCATTTTTGAGCCATAGTATTAAAGTGTGTTTTAACTGCGAATCACTCAGATAAAAATTCCAGGTAAAAAAATTTTTAAATGTAACCTTCACAAAATTGTTGAAAACGTTCATGTTTTATAACCTATAAAATAAATTAGTATTAACTCTTATGTTGTCTTAAACTTAGGGCACTACGATAAAAACTTACACTTTGGCGTTCATAAGCCGGTGTGTATATTAAAATTAAAGAAAAGCTATGTAGACCTATATAACAAACAAGTGTTAATATTATAATTGGTTTAGGATGGCGAGTACTTTAGGATATTTGTTTCCCACGCAAGCCAATCACCTATCGGCCCTGGCCTAGCTAAAAAGAACCTATAAATTATTGTTTAAGGAACACACTTTTCGACTTTATTTTTGTCTCCTTCATGAATATTAAGAAAAATATATGATTCATTGTATATAAAATTATATTTTAATTTAATAGACATAACTTAACAATTAACTATCTCGTCTTATTAAAATAACTCGACTTATATATCTTATATGAATTTAATCCGCTCTCAAACATCATTGAAATTGGCTGGATAAAATTTTCGATTTCTATTGAAAAACAACTTTTTGAAGTTATACTTCTTTAGGCGCGTTATGAAAAAATGATGAGAGTGAAATTTTAAGATGCGCGCGCATCACTGTTACACAAAAGTAACAGGTTGAAGCTAAACCGCTCATTAAGTCTCGAAAAAAAAGCTACCAACAAAATAGAAATAGAACCTCTGTTAGTTGCGCATGTTGGTACGCTCGTCGCCTCTGATCACTGTTTTCATATATATAATATTTATCCACATGTTTCTAGTTTCTACATTCACACACATGTTTTAGTTTCATACAAGTGCGAATTATATATGTGCTAATAAATTATATTCAGTAGTGATTTAAATTGAATATTTTGATTAATATTATTTACTATTCGCAAATATTAATGAAAAAAAATTGTGCTTATAGACTTTTTCAAGTGCTCCAATATAATTGAGGTTAACTATCCGTATGTATTATTTATTGATATAAATTAAAATATTATTATTTAACATAATTAATACTAAATATTATTAAATTATTATTGTTAAATATTTATTATTGGTTATTTAATATTTACAAAATAAAGAAATAAAATTAATAAAACATTTAATAAAAAATTTGTGATAAAAATCGAAATCGAACATCAAATTAAAATATTAATTTTTAATATTTATTATTAAATTGAATAAATAATAAATATTTATAAAAATAAATGAACAAATTTAATAAAAACTTTTGATAAAAATGAAAAGTGAATATTAAATTAAGAAAATAATAAATATTTAAAAAATGAATAAACATAAATTCAATTTTTGAATTTATTATTAAATTTATTCATTTACTTTTAAAATATTAAATAATCAATAATAAATATTTAAAATTAAGAATCTTATAATATTTAGTACAAATTATGTCATATATATTTATTATTTTCTAAATTTTATTTTAATAATTATATATATATATATTATTAAATTATTAATTTTCAATTTTAAATATTTATTATTAATTTCTAATATCTAATTCTCTACAATAAATCTTATTCATCAATCTAAGATTCTTTTAGTTTATTTAATGATGCCAAAGAAGTATAACTTCTCACAGCTGTACATAAGTATACACACCCATTTTTTTTCTTTAAATTACCTTGTTGCATCAATAATTATTATACATAAGTTAATACACAAAAAAGAGTAAGCATTAAAATATTTTTGTTGGATGGTAAAACCATTAATTAATTAAAATGTCTCTAGTATCAAAATACTCACAGGACAACTTTGCATGGAAATGACTAACTTATTCCCTAAATGTATTAATCTGGGTATCCAAAGCCTTATTATAAATTAATTTCCATAGCTTTGGAAGGTTAGGTTTGGTTGATTTTTTTAAACTTATAAACATATTGAAGATTGTTTTTATTAATTAATATGATTACATTAAATACAGTACAGTTGGCCATTCTCTAGTTTAAAAACAAAAAAACACAAATATGTGCAGATGATAATTAAGTCTTGGCTATGTAATAAGTTTGTATAAAGCTCAGTGTGGGAGTTTAACTAAGGTTAAATCACTAATATATCTACTCTCTTTGTTGGGTGTTTGGAATAAAGAACATCCCATTTGCAAGGTTTGAGCTTTCTCAGAGTAAAAAAAAAATGCTCAAGGCATTGTTGCTCTAGACTTTTGCGTCATGCGATACTTTTTGAAATAGGTGAGTCGAGCAAATATTTTCTAAATAATTAATTAGATAGAGATTTGTATGGATATAGATGGCTGACATTTATTTGTATCTTATATTAGTTAGGCCTTATTAAGTCTAGTAACTTTTTTTTTTCCTTTTTTCAAACAAACCTGTAAACATTCTTGTTATAGTTATTATGTAAGAGGTACACAGAATTTAAATAAACTAGTAGTTTTGCAATTTGAGCCTTGTATATTTTAATATAAGATTTTCTTACTGATAATATGACTGTGCACAGGCTGCATATATATTAGGCCCTATTCAGTGAGCTTTACAACAAAAACGGAACCAACAGTGTTGCCAATAGTCTCCCTGAACGGAAGTAAATCAAATATGACTATGTTGCTATTTACACACTCACCCTTAACAAGTTACTAGGCCTCTTTGACATTTAAAATCTTAAATTAAGGAGTTGCTTGACTGAAACACCCATCACAGTTTTACATCCCCGCTTACTTTTCTTTAATAGATTGGCGTCCCCTCAATCTTTACCAGTTTGCTGATATACATACATGTTTTCTTATATCCTACATAACACACAGCATGTTTCTAAAAGTAACAAACATATTCTTTGCCAAGTGGTTTGGTAAACATGTCAGCCATTTGGTCTTCAGACTTTATACATCATTCATCATAAACTGTTTCCAGCCTGTGGCTGGATAAGTTTAGTAAAACGCCTTCATCCTCCTCTATTCTTCCACCACTCTTCCTCCTTTAATTTAGGCCTATTCCATTCTTCTCCTCTCACTTAAACACATTCTGTTAGCTTTTCCTCCCATCTCTTTCTTGACTTCCCTTGCGGCCTTTTTCCTACATACTTCATTTCCAACATTTTCTTCGGCATCCTCTCTTTGTCCATTCTCATTACATGCCAATACCATCTCAGTCTTGCTTCTTCTACTATCTCATGTACTCCCTGTACCCCAACTTATCCCCGGATAACTTAATTCCCAATCTTATTTCTCCTCGTGAAATCTGACATGCTTCTCACAAACTTTATTCTCATGGCCTCCACTTTCCAAGTCTCTCTTACATTCAATATCCATGTTTCTGCTGCATATGGGACAATAGTTATAAAGTATGTCCTGTACAACACCTCCTTACACTTCAAGGGTACTTATCTTCTCCATAGCAGGTCTCTTATAAACCCACAAAACAACTCTCCCTGATGTCCTCTTCTCATTAAATCCTTTCTACTTCCACCTTTTTGCTCAATCATGCTTCCAAGATATTTTACATTCATTACTTTTCTCAGCTCTACTCCATCCAACCTTATAGCTTTATTAGGTCTTACTCTCTTCCTTGTCATCACTTCACATTTTACCATGCTAGATTTCATTCTACACTCTTTCACTTCCTCATTCCATTCTTGTAGTTGTTCTTGTATTCCCTCTTCCTTCTCCCTCATACCATCAAGTCATCAGCAAACATCATGGCTTTAATTCTTTCCTCCCGAGTTTTCCTGTCACTTTGTTCACAACCATTTCCATTTCTATTACGTAGTAACGGTGAAAGGGCACTCCCTGCTTCCTTCTATTTTTTATTTGGAACCACTCCATCCTTCCACTCACCGTCTTAACACAACTCCTTTTATCCTCATAGGCATACATGTCTCTCATTACAACTCCTCTTTCCACTTCGGCCTTGTATAACTCGGTTCCCTAAATCCGTGATGTTCCTCTCTCCACCTGCTGTCTGATTTGCACTTATTTCCTGATTATTTTTGACCTCAGGCATGTTTTCTTACTAGACTATTTTATTTTTGTACACATGAACCTCATCTGTTGTTGGACATTTCTCTTTATCTTTTACAAATGCTACATCTATTCTTATTTCTAGGCCACTGTGTTTGTGTTGGGAAAGAAAATCCGATACCTTTTTGAATTTTTGTTTTGGAACGTGTATATGCACTTGTGAAAAGAATAGCTTCAGCTTGCTTACATCATACATTTCGTGAAACCAGAGTGAATATGGAGTTTTGTCAGGCACATTGCTTCTCACTGTTCTGTTTAGCACAAATGAAGTTGTGTAAACTGCTTCAGCCCACCAATTTTTATTCAAGTTCTTAGCCATTAACATAGATCTTGAGGCGTCCACAATTGTATTATTATCCATCTCCACCTTTCCATTTTGCTCAGGAGTATACACCACATATGTCTGGTGTTGAATGCCTTTCTCAATAAATATCTCTCGTAATTCTTTCTTTACAAACTTGGTTCCATTATCTGTTTGTATTATTTTCACTCAATTTCCTGTATCTTGCTCTGCTAGGATTAGAAACAGTTTCACATTGTTTAAACTTACCTCTTCACTTTTATTTTGGAGGAAATACACATGTTTGTATGTAGCCAGAATAATCATCCTTTATAAGTAGAAAGTACTTTGAACCGCCGAGCGATGCAACTGCCATTTGTCTGCACACATCCATGTGTTTCAGTTCGCAGGTATGAGTAAGTCTTGTTGACATTGCACTCTGCTTGAGTGGTATTTTATGCATTTTTCCTTCCAGACAACTTTCACAAATTTTTCCATCCGCTTCATATGCTATATTATTTTTGTACAAATTTTGATGACAAAAAGATGCTCATGACACTGGTTAAACTGTCCTTCCCATAGGCCTAACCTATAATTTCATGTTAATTTGAACTGAAATGCATAATGTCATCCTGTTATATCTATGACCGATGTCAGACACTTTGCCATCTTTCATTATTTTACACAACTGACTGCCGAAGGTCATTTGATGGCTTCTGTCTATGACACTCCTGACTGAAAATAAATTTACCATCATTTTAGGTACATACAATACATTGTTCAATGTTATTTTAATCCATTCCTCACCATTATATGCTTTTTAGTTCAACAGTTCCATAATCCACCGCGTCCAGCTCATTTCCATCACTTATCACAATCTTTTTAATATTGGATGATTCCGTGAACATTAATAAACGTTCCTTTATGTAGCACCAGTATCAACTAACCAATTTTGGTTATATAATTGAAGGTGGCCTTGAACGCATTCCCTTTAGGATGGTTAATTGAATTTATCTATTGTTTCCCTTATACTGCAATTTATTTAACTGAACTTTACACTCATTAATGTGATGACCAACCTTCTTACAAAAATGGTGATGATCGACATTCTCACTTGTAGTGACCCGTTTTGCCACATGAGAAACATTTTACTTCTTGCCAGTGCTGCCAAAGCTTCTGCTGTTTCGGATGAATGTAGCTCATGTTGCCATTCTTCCTCAACTTCTTCAACCCTTCAATACCTTTTTTTTCATCTTTACCTATTCTCAAGCCACAACAAAATGTTCAAATTTATTTGGTAACAATATTAATGTCTTTGTGATTAACATTTTGTCAGAAATGTTTTTTCCAGTTAATCTTTTAGCCCTTAGATTCCTTCGAGCTTTGCAAATTAAGTTAAATTATTTTTATTCATACTTCATTGAAAAGAATTTCTGTTCTAGGTGCCTACTGGTTTCCGACTTCCTCTCTTATACCACCATCACTTTTGTCCTCATTTTCGTGGCTGAAGTTGTGTTGATTATGTACACAGTAACCTTTTCGTTCAGATGTGTCACAATCACTCCGTGAGACTTCCCAACCTCGGCGTGATTTGTAGTTGTTTCCACCTGATTTTGTTCACTCCCGTCGACCACGCCCTATAACCCAATAGTGTGTAGCATAAGTTTGATTTGGAATTTCCACACATTCCAATTTTCACTTCCTTCTAGCTTCACACCCATGTTTAAATACATTTTATCCATACTGCTTACAACATCTTAAAATATAAGGACATATTGATAATCCACTCATATTTATTTGATCCACGCACACTGTGCCCATAACCCGTTACAGTTACTATGTGTGAGGTACATGGAATTAAATAAATTAGTAGATTTCCAATATGAGTGTTGTATATTTTAATATAAGTTTGTTTTACCGACAAGACAACCACACACAGATACAGTGAACATTACAACAAAAATGGAAGTGAGGCAACCGACAGTGTCGCCACTAGTCTTCCTGAAAGGGAGTAAATCAAATAGGACTATGGTGCTATTTATACAGTTCTTGACCGTTATAACACTCAAACACATTATTAATCATAAGAAACACATTAAAATACTTGACAATTCTACACTTTCATGTTGATGTTTTTACTAATTCTTTTTACAAATACTTTTTTCTTAGCCTCTTGATCATTTGGTGTTAGCTAAACCAAAAAATAAATAGGTTACATTATTTAATCAATTAATATAGTCTAATTAACTAGCCTAGATATATTTTAATAATAAGCTCATCTTTAATCAAAGCTGATGAGGGGAAATCCAAATATGAGAAAAGAATAATTGTTCTTATTATTTACATTGTAAAATGATCCCTGGACACGGGAATCAAACCTGGGAATGTTAGCTTAGTACACCAATGCTCTAACATATTTTTTAATTTGGAACATTTAATAGCAAACTTAAAATACATTTATGTGTAAAAACTTAACATCAAAATGTAAAACAAATTAATCATATATACAGATGTCTTATCTCACCCACATTAACCTTAGGATTTGTAACAATTGCGAATGTTCCCCATCAAGGTCAAATCATCCTGTTCTAAACAATGATTACATTACTTCACACTAGTCAATTTTATGAGAGAGGGAAATTTCACTCCCCTATCTAAGTTGTTTGAGAAAATGGTGAATTTGGGGCTTTATAATTAATAATATATTGCTCATAAATCACTGCTTAAACTGGCTCTCAAGTGAATAATTTAACCCAATTAATTACATTGCTTTGCACTGTTGAAATTGTTTGGACTCATTATGCACTAATGATAAACATTTTAATAAATATTCCTCAGAACAACGTTGTAACATTAACTCACTTTGATGGCCGCATGGTCTAAGGTATTACTCTCACAGTAGACTAGACTGCCGATGATGGGGAGATCAAGGTTCGAATCTCGGTCGAGTATATTGAGTTTTTTTTCCAAAATGGGTTTGCACTCTCCCTCCATGCAAGTGTTGGTATACTTTCTCCAAATATAACCTTCCTATTCCCTAAAACCATAAGCATAATTAGTACATAAGTGTATAACCTGAACAGGTAGTAAGACACGGTGCTAAAAAAGTCGCTTCAGTTAAATTAATCAAGATAACCAGTACAAAATAAAGCCATATTAGTTATTTTAGTTGGGGCCCAATTTTTTAAATTAATATTTTGGCAAGAAAAAGTTTTTATAAAAAATAAATGATAGCTATTTTGAGAATTTACAATTTTAACCATGTTAATAAGAACAAGACATCCATAGTCACTGCATTTCCCAATGTTTTTATATCTTATACACACATGTACCAAACATTTGGATCTTCTATAACTTGTTATATAAATCTTGTGCAAAAACTTTTTAGAAACTACAAACTGGACCATGTAGAGTGTAACAAACAAACTTGGTTTATTAGCAAGTCTGCAATGTTTTCAAAATATTAATAACATGACTGGAAATAAAAATAAACCTAAAAAATGTAGAAACATACACATTTAAATTGTAAAACAAATACAGTGAAATCTCCCTTAACAGACACTTCTGAATAGCAGATTCTTCTTTATAACAGACTGTTTAAATTTCCTTGGCGAAAGAACACGGGCTCTTTTGGTAAGACAATGACAAACTTTTTCATTAACAGAAACGTACATTTCTGAAGATGCATATTTATGCATAACAACCTCTAAACAGTGGACAAAAACCGAAAATAAAAACCAGTCCATTTATAATAATTGACTGTAGAAATGCCAGGAATGGCATTGTCTCCCACAAAGTGTGAGCAGTCTTGCCTTCCCTCTCTATGGAACGTTTCTAAAATAGCCTACATAGTATTAACTACGATACCTCAAGGTCATACCTTCCACCTCTTTGAACCAACAGTGGAAGATGTTCCAGCAGTTGGACACATACAGAACTATTAAGGTGCAAAACACCAGATTTGGTTGCAAAATGCTGCAAAACAAGACATGTGAATTCGCATTAATTAAAATCAATATTTTAATCTGGGGGGACCCACTTCGGGGCCGCGTGGTCTAATGCGCTACTCTCATGTTGGACTAGCCTGCCGAAGATGGGGAGATAGGGGTTCGATCCCGGTCTGTGCACTGAGGGTGGTTTTACACTATCACTCCACTCACATGTGGGTGCACTTCTTCTAAATTAAGCCTTCATAATCCATAACCCATTAGTACATAGGCATATAACCCGAACGGGTAGTAAAATACGGTGCAAATTTTTTTTTTTTTATGGAGGAACTACACGTAACTGAGTCTCTTCCGCCTCAATAAAAATGGCTATAATGTCTATGGAGTTGGGGTGCAAATGGTGGTATATCTTCATTTTTAAATTTGAGGGTGTGGGCGAGTCAATTTAAGTAATTTCGCGCATACATTACATCACATTTAATTTTGTTTGCTTATTGTTCTTTGTATAATTCATTCTGTTCATTAAGCTACAAGCTATAACCCGAATGGGTAGTAAGACGCGGTGCTAATAATAATAAAAATAATAACATTAAGCTACATACAATATTTATTTATTAATTATAATTATCTTACATACAATACTGTATAGTGCAGTAATGATATTTTGGTAACTTAATATTCAAAGTATTTAGACAATTCGATTAAACTGTGCTCAAGAAGTATAACAATCACCTCTTAGTAACGGGAAATGTTTTGATCCCGGAAGGTGTCCAGATTTCACTGTATAGTAAAATTGACTAAAAAATAATGTCCACACTAAGTCATGTGGTCTAAGTTGTGAAGTTTGCAGTACTGGATTACTTACTCACTTAACTACATCCAACTAAACTTAACACTCATAGGATATTAAAAGTGTGTACATAATTTGTTTGATTAAAATTTTATTTTTATTTTATTTATTATTTAGCACCACGTCTTACTACCCGCGGGTTATACGCTTAATTACTAATTACACTAATGGATTAGGAATTGGGAAGGTTGAATTAAAGGAAGTGAACCGCATTTGCGTGGAGGGAGAGTGGAAAACCATCTAGGAAAAACCACCCCCAGTTCACTCGACCGAGATTCAAACCTCGATCTCCTCGTCCTCAGCAGCCGGGCTCAACACGACAAGCACGTTAGCCAACTACGCCACAGAGCGAGTTTTGATAAAAAACAAACAAAAAAAAAGCTGCTAAATTACACTGAGATGAAAGAAATGTTAAAAATGTGATTTGTATTAAACACTACGAGTTAACATTATGAAAGCTATCGATACAATATTGATTTAACCACCTTATTTGGGGCTGTTCACAGAACATTCAAGACATTATTGGAGTTAGTATATTGTTTATCTAGAATACTTAACCATTTATTTACATTCATTTTACAACTCTTAGCTTTACATTGCCTTTTTCCACCATAATTTTCAATATGTAAGTGCAAAAGGTTTCATCAACTAAACCTGACTATTATCCAAGATATTGGTAACACTTAAAACATTCTTACAGGTGAACTAATGTTAGAAATTTTCCAATTAATTTCTATGGCTCTAGATTGAAATTTAACATTGAGAAAGTATGCATTATACATCATACAACATGTTTTGTGAATTTAGATTAAAATGTAACTTATAACATTGTTTGAGCCACCTCTTCATTTGTTTTATACACAAACAAATATTTATTAAAATAAAATACATTATATTTCGTATAACTTGAGCACATTTGCAACGAGAAATGTTGGACTGCCAAACACCTGAAAAATTGGGAATTTTACAAAAACAAATAAACTAGTAAACACCTAAGTGAATATTTGGGAATTTGGACATGTACTGCAAGTTTTAAATACTAGGAATTTGCATTGAATGAAGGACTAAGGACATTAGCTCAAAGTTATGTCTTACTTAGCCCCTCTAACCTCCTGTAATATCGAACTGCAACATGACTGCATGTATTTAACAATCAAGCTCAAATTTTCCAATTATATATCCTCACACTAGTTAATTCCGTGGAAAATTAAACTTGGTTTTTCTTATCTTCAATCTACACTGTCAAAGAAAATGGGAATTCCTTCTGGAATACCTGGAAAAACAGGACATTTCTTATCAATAAATTAGTGCTAATCCTGGGCTTTGTTCAAAATAGCAAAAACATATTCAAAATATATTTTCCTATGTGATACCTGTTTTGTTCTTGATTCTCCCAAAAATGTATGGTCACGTAGTTATAATGTATGTTTTTGCTATTTTGAACAAAGCCCAGGATTAGCACTAATTTATTATTTATATATATATATATATATATATAAAGAGGAGAAATAGAGAAGATAGAAGAAAAATAATAGAGGGAGGGAGAAAAAAATATTTTAAACACCAAATTATTTACGATAACTTCCTTTTCATTGCTAATTCAAGGAACACTGAGTTACATCAAGTCAAATTATACCTAAAATAACATTATTTGACCCACCTTGATAGCGTAGTTAGCTAACACACTAGTTTCGTGTTGAGCTAGACTGCCAAGGACAGAGAGATTGAGGTTTGAATCTCGCTCGAGTGAATTGGGGGTGATTTTTACTAAATTGTTTTCCACTCTCCCATCACGCAAATGCAGGTTCAATTCCTCTATTAAACCTTCCCGATTCTTAATCCATTAGCATAATTAGTATTTAGGCACATAACCCAAATGGGTAGTAAGACACGGTGCTAAATAATAATAATTAATTAATAAATAAATATTATTTCATCACCAATCTCAAGGAACAAGTTTTTAATGTCAAGAAAAATTCTCTAATTACAGATAAATACATACTTTTTAATTTTCACTTTATCTTTTTGACTTTCTTTATTGATTATAAATACATTCAGGAAGTTTTTTTCTTCTTCATTTATTTGAGTTATTTAACATTCACTTTCTGAACTGGCTGATTATATCAGCATATAACTTATCAATTAACTTATATATAGAACAGACACAACATCCAGCCCTTGATCATTAATTCATCACTGATATAGAACAGACACAACATCCAGCCCTTGACCATTAATTCATCACTGATATAGAATAGGCACAACATCAAGCCCTTGACCATTAATTCATCACTGATATAGAACAGACACAACATCCAGCCCTTGATCATTAATTCATCACAGATATAGAACAGACACAACATCCAGCTCTTGACGATTAATTCATCACTGATATAGAACAGACACAACATCCAGCCCTTGACCATTAATTCATCACTGATATAGAACAGACACAACATACATCCCTTGACCATTAATTCATCACTGATATAGAACAGACACAACATCCAGCTCTTGACAATTAATTCATCACTGATATAGAACAGACACAACATCCAGTCTTTGATCATTAATTCATCACTGATATAGAACAGACACAACATCCAGCCCTTGATCATTAATTCATCACTGATATAGAACAGACACAACATCCAGCTCTTGACAATTAATTCATCACTGATATAGAACAGACACAACATCCAGTCTTTGATCATTAATTCATCACTGATATAGAACAGACACAACATCCAGCCCTTGACCATTAATTCATCACTGATATAGAACAGACACAACATCCAGCCCTTGATCATTAATTCATCACTGTGAAAGATTAGACCTACATTTCAACAACAATTTTTGGCCATGTCAGAAATTGAAACCAGAACTCTTAGCTCAGTAGACAGGCACGCTACCAACTGAGCTAATAAATTATACTGGGAAGTTAGTTGCTAATAACTTCAAACTAACTTTTCAGTATAAAAGTTATAGTAATACTTAGCATTAAAAACAAAACCATCCTATAAATATTTAATAGTTAATATCAAGAAACATCTTTAAGAGACGCATGTACCTAACATAAAAAGTACCATAGGTAATTTCTTCCATTATCATTGGAATTTATATAAATCACATATTAGATATAAACTTATTATCATTGCATGTAGTACATAATGTTCAGCAAGTAAAACTTCTTAAAAAAGTAAAACTCAAGGGGAAATCCCTTGAGCTAGTGCTTTTCAATTCAAACTCTTTTCTCTAACAACATAAAGAAGTACCTTTGGAAGTAATTGGATAAAAACCTGTTCCTATGGGTGTACTATCTCACCTGTTCTGTACAGGATGACAACAGGACAGCAGTGACCTTCAAAACCAGTACATATGGTCAGCCTCATTATAACCCTTATCTAAGTTATGTTTGTACAGTAGCAGAAAGAAGGTCATCCATCGTACATTTAGCCTTAACAAAATGTTGTTGAAATTTATTCAAATAAATTAATTTTTTAAATATTGGTTAAATTTTAATACTATTTGACTCTGGGTTAAAGACTTTAGGAACAAAGTAAATATGTTATTGAAATCCATAGGGTTCGGCCAGTCTGACAAACGTGCGAGCACGCGACTGAGTGACTGTGTGGCCAAACTGATGAGCGAGCGCGTGATTAGCAGATAGCTCTCTATAGTTGTTGACAAGCAGGCAAATGTTCGAATCTTGGCTCAGTGAGCTGAGGGTTGTTTTTGACAAGTGATTTATTATTGTGGTTTTCCCCATCCTCTATCTGTGCTGATGGTGATTCATATTTGTAAAGGCCTACTTTGATTATAATATTGAAATATATATATATGTACTAGCTGACCCGGCAAACGTTGTTTTGCCATATAAATAATTTTAAAGTAATTTCTAGTGTAGACAAAAAATAGCTTACTTATTGTAAGTGTGTAAGAATGTGGTATATGCGTGAAATAGGCATGGAGCGCTGTGAACGATGAGGGAATATAAAAATAACAAAAGGCAAACATTATTTTTAAGTTATTATAATTTATTCCTTAAAATTATATATCATTAATTAATCAATTACGACAGTAACATCCCTACTCCGTGCTGTTTACTGGGTCAGAAGTGACACCTGTAGACAACTGGGATAACTAATTAAATGACGATTGATCAGTTATCGACCGGGGATGAAAAATGATTAAATTACTAAAATGGCTATTAAAAAATAGGGGTTGGTGATAAAAGGGTAAAAATTTAGGGTTTTATGTATTTTTTAATGCGACATAATAAAAAAAATAAAGAAATTAAAAAAATGTCTAAAAATTAAAGAAAAATGTTAAGGGTGGACAACCCTTATCACTAAGGGGCATGAAAGATAGATGTTGGCCGATTCTCAGACCTACTCAATATGCTCACAAAATTTCATGAGAATCGGTCAAGCCGTTTCGGAGGAGTACGGGAACGAACATTGTGACACGAGAATTTTATATATAAGATGGATTATGATCTTACCAATTAAATTAGGTCGTTAGTAGCAAGTGTGCTAAATTTATTGATAATAATAAAAATGTCAAAATGAGAAGTTTTCCTAGCACTCAATGAACCAACATACAATAATATTGCCTAGCACCTGTAAACTAGACTTTACTGGCTCAAGTGCACATACTTGAAAAATAGAACCAGTTCGATCTCTCAAGCGCATGCGCTCAGCCACTCGCTCCAGTCTGGCCACCTCTCATTACAGCCAATGTGCTATATTTTATATTTTAGTTACTCGCACACTCACTTGCTCGCTCGCTCATAATGGCTGTACCCTAATACAGCGAATTCCCGATCATTCGTGTGCAGTCTTACTTGTGTGTTTATCTACAAATTTTTCCATATATATTTTTCGGCTGTGTGCTGATTAGTTAAGCTTGATTCACACGTTCGCTGAAAATAAAATACAAAATCTGCCTGAGTGGTACAGAAACTCACACACTGTATGTTGACCCATGATTCATTGCATCACAAACTTAAATAGCTGATTATCAACATCTTTTATTTTCTAGTGGATAAATACATAAAATCATTCTCCCGATGGATATTTTCAAATTACAACTTTGTTTCGAGGCACAATCCATTACATTGATACACACGCTTTACATTAATGGGTTCTTTCAACTCTCCTCACAAAGGCTGTATGCTTGTTTTGGCCTGTACAGCACATGTGTTGTCAAATGCACATTGATTTGAGATTTGATTGGTTCTCCTATGCCAAACATCTCGGGCAGAGCGGACAAAGTAGAGAATAGTTAAACTTTAGCAGAACAGCTCACACTGATAAGGTGGAAATCTTGTGAGTGGCTGGGAGCTCGTCACGTAACTACATTTCTTTTCTGTGGTAGTTTATCAGCAAATGTGTGGATCCACATTTAGGGAACTCAGAAAATTACTAAGTTCTGAAGGGTCGCTGTTGACCTTGTAGTCTGGCAAACATAAATTAACTATTTTCACAAATAAACTTGTCTGTTATAGAATCAATAATTTGGGATGTGATAGGAGACTAAATTTACCATCAAATTATATTATTCCTGTTTTATGAATACCCAGGCACCTCTTTCCTTTATTATTCGGGTAATTAAGGGTCTAGGTACTTAAATACTACTTATTTGTATTTCAATTTTTGTTGAAACCATATAAAATGGATTTTCTTCCAAATGTTAACAGTCGTGGTTTAGTAAATATTGGCTACTGGGAGTAAATCACTTTATAATGCCCTGGCGAATATTATCTGTATACTGTGTTACATTAGAATTTTGTATACAGAGGGCATCTACCGCAGGAGAGGTGATATCTGAAAGATAGAAAAGTTACCATATATCCATACGCCAAACCATATTATCTGCAAGACCACATATTGATTTGTTGTTACTTTTAGCAGTCAAAACATTCACACAAACATTCTGTTTATAAATTTGGTTTGTTAAATCCTCGATAAGGGATTTTTAGCAAATCATTTCTTTACAACACCCAAGTGCAGGAATGTATTCAGCCTCAGTGCTACACGAAGCGACTATAGGTAGTTTACAAAATCACCACAAAGGGCCTTTTGAAGCAAACAAACTTTTCCCTCTAATATTTTTAAGAAGGTTTCAGATATATAGTTTCATCACTATCACCATTTAAGACGGCTGTTTTAACATAAAATGTTTTAATTTTGAAGCTGTTTCTTGTTTGTCAAGTCCATTCTCTTTCTCGAATACTCACTTTTATAACGAGCCTTGCCTTTTATGTCTTCCACTTTTTTTTATTCTAAAGACCCATCTGGACAATATTTTTCTCTCATGAGCTTTAGATTCATTTACATACCTCCACGTTTTATTTTTGCTGGAAGATTCTTTCTTGTCTCTTGACTTCTTCCATTTATTTCCATCTGGTCCTTTCAAAGCCTCTTGGTAATTTAGCATTACATAGTTGTCATATTGTTGCGGCTATCTTCTAATCCTTTTTCTTTGATGTTCAGAGTTTTTTTTCCATGTTATTAGTGTTGGCTCTTTCCTCTTCTCTATCACATACTTTTAGCATGTCTTGCTACCCGTTTGGGCTATATGTCTATGAACTAATTACTCTATAGAAATTGTACCCACGTTTGTGAAAGGGAGAGTGGAAAACTCTTTTAGAAAAATCACACTCAGTACACCCAACCGAGATTTGAACCTCAATTTCCCTGTCGTTGTTAGTCTAGTCTAATGTGAGAGGAAAGTGTTAGACCACGCGGCCACCACTAGATCCTCTCTACTACTACCTTTTGCTTCAATCATGCTTCCAAGATATTCTACATTATGTACTTTTCTCAGCTCTACTTCATCCAACTTTATAGCTTTACTAGGCCTTACACCCTTTTTTGTCATCACCATCACTTCTAACTTCGCCATGCTAAATTTCACTCTACACTCTTTACTTCCGCATTCCATTCCTTTAGCTGTTCCTTTACTTCCTCTTACTTCTCTCCCCATACCATCAAGTCATCAGCAAACATCACGGCTTTCATTCTTTCCTCCCTGAGTTTTCCAGCCACTTTATCCATAACCATAACCATTTCCATTACTATTACATATAGTAGTGGTGAGAGGGCACTGCCCTATTTCACTCTATTTTTTTATTTGGAACCACTTCGTCCTCCCACTCTTCATCTTAACACAAATCCTGTTATCCTCATACATGCTTTTCACTCTTAATACAACTCCTCTTTCTACTTCAGTTTCCTCCATTGCTCGCCAAACTTTATTTCTATTAATGCTATCATATAACTTCTCCACATCCATAAATACCATTACCAAGTCTTTTCCTTATTCATACCTTCTTTCCACCAGCTATAGTATGGCAAATATTAAGTCTCTTGTAGACCTCTGTTCCTAAATCTTTGCTGTTCCTCTCTCCACATTTGTTTAATTTTATTTCTTATTCTCTTTTTCAGTATCTTATTATATATTTTTGTACAGTGACACATTAGTGTTATCTCCTTCTAATTTGTACACCTCTTCCGGTTTCCTTTCTTGAAAAGAAGCATTATAACTCCCTTCTTCCATTCTTCCGGTACCTTGTTCTTTTTCCAAATCCCTTTCAGCACCCTGTACAAACATTTTATATTTTCTTCACCTTCAGCGCTTATAATTTCCACAGTCAGTTTGTCCACACCCTGTGATTTTCCTTATTTCATCCTCTTGAACGTGTCCTCCACCTCTTTCTATGTAGAACCTCTTTCCTTCTATTCTTATATTTCTTCATGCTCCTCTGTTTCATGCTCATCCCTTTCCTCTTTTTAGGTTGAACATGTTCTCATAGAATTTCATCCATAGTTACCTTTCTTCCTCTTCTGTCTTAACCACTCTTCCTTCTTCAGCCATCATTCTAACTTGTCTTTTATCTCTCCTTCTATTTCTGACTTGGCTATATAGTATCTTCTTTCTTTCTTCCTTCCATGTCCCGTTTCAGTATTTGTGTACATTTTTGCATTCATTTTTTTTTCTGGCGTCTTATACCACTCATTTTTCTCTTTTTTTTCTTCTCCCTATTTTGTCTCCCTCCACTTCCTCTTATCACATGTCTCCCAACATACCTCCTCAGTAGCTCCACCATACGTTTCTTAAACCTTTTCCATTCAATGTTTACACTTTGCAACTCATCCATGGGCATTAAGCTTCTGGCTTTTCTTAGATACAGCTCTCTTTCCTCTTCATTTTTAAACTTCCATATCCTTATTCTTCTTTCTTGTCTTATTACTTTTCTTCTACTGTACTGTTGGTTATAGACTGACCTTTAGGTCTTTCAACCTTGAAGCTCCAAATAGTGTCATGGAACGAAGTCTATTGGACTAAATTGAAATTAGAAATGAAGTAGCGATCGGGAACGGGAATTTGAGGAACTAAAGCTTTTAATAAACTATTATAAATGAATAATTCAATCTTGGTTATCATTATTAAATAATTACATATCTTTGTACCTTTTTTATGTATTTAATTTTTCATTAATATTCATTTTATACTATGTTTGTTTAAAAATGTAAAGTCTTCAACTAAAATACTATTGGCCGATTCTCCTTATCTTAAAAAACTGGTCTCTGATTGGCCATCTCCTAAGACACGAATTTCCGGATTTAAAAGGAACGCCTTTGTCTCGACCTATTTCGTTTTTGGCTGTAATACTGGTGACACGTATTTTACTTTCTTTTTTTTAAATATTTTTGAGAATCTTTTCCAAATTAACATGTAGTCGTTTTCCTTTTTTTATTTTATTTATTATTTTTGTATGATGAAGTAAAGTTTCCGTTAGTTTTATATTTTAATCATGATCTAGTGTTTATTATTAGATAACCTTTGTATTGGAATGTAACGCCAAATTTATCAACCATGTGGCCGGATTTTTCTTTGATGTTATTATTTTTGATCAATCGACATCCTATATGTCACAATAGTTAAATAAAAATAATGCTAAGAATTAAATATTTTAGTTGAAGACTATTTTCTTTATCTTTATAAATATTAATTTTATTTTTGTTTCTATGAGCTTCTGATGGAGACATCTTTTGTGATGGGTGTTTGTAACAAATCGGTAAGGTAGTAAATGTAAAATGTTTCCTTTATTGTCTTTAAATTAACCTCACTAAATGTTTTCTTTTATAATCCTTTTTAAATTTTGTTTTTCTCTTAATAAATAATAAATTATAAATCCTTTTGATAAATGGATTGTGATTTGAACAACCTCGTGGGAAACCACGTGTTTTGGTACTATCCCTCACCTTTTTTTTTTTTTATATAATTAATAGTTGACTTAGTTCTTTTTCAGTCTTGACTAAGTAGAAAAAAAGGGGTTTAATAAGTGTCTGGTTACCTTCAAGATGAGGCGATCAGTACACTACATTCTCATCTTTTTGTGTCTGCCACCAACAACCTTTGGTCGCTCTCTAAGGACACACTTGGTAGTACCTAGATGTTTACAGTCTGCCTTATTTCTTCATCCATGAAAAAATAGTTTATCACTGACCTTTGCTCCACATACCAATTATATCTAGTGATCTTATGGATTTCTCTTTCTCTTGCCACTTTGATTTTTATTTCTGGCACATAACTAAAACAGCCTTATATCCTTCTCATTTCTCTCTCTTCATCCTTCTATCCCTAACACCTCCTCTCACCCTCCTCTCTCATTTCTTACTTTTGCATTGAGATCCCCCAATACTGCCTTTCACTCGTTTCCCATATGCCTCTTTAGATCTTCCTCATACTTGTCCATTTCTTGTGCTGGGCAACCCACTTGTATCACCTCCACCTTTTTTCCTCTTATCACTTATTGCCACCTTTAATATCATGTAATTCATCGCTACCACCTGCAACCCTTCTCTCACAAAGTCCATTTTGTTTTCCCTCCCATCACATATAATTTTAGACACTTTTAGGTTAATTAATGCTTCAACCTCTTAATCATAATTTTTCTAAAGTTGCTTCACCTCACGTATACTTTTTAATAGGTAAACTATACAGAAGTAAGTAGAGTCGTTGAGGAACATAAGAATATATGTTGTCCCACCCCATGTCTTAGAGGGATATTGTGGCTCCATCACTCAGTTTTAAGGGGAAACCTGGTCTCTCTTGCCTCCAGACAATTTCACAAACAGAATTTATCTATATCAGTGGCCTCAATATTACATTCATATACTAATAACACATTATTTTTTAGGTTTTTAAATCCCATGAGTACTACTAGCTTACAATGCAACTTGAATAAATCATCCTTTTCACTTTTTGCCAAAGCCTTCAGGGGTTCTTGATGAATAAGGTTTATTTGGATTAGACCATTGCTTAGCTTATTACCTTCCAGAATTTTCACTTTATCTTAGGAGATAGTGACCTTATTTTTGGTGAAAAGCACTTCACCATCATTTTAAGTAATGGCATTCACCAAAATTATATTTTACTCGGCTCAGATACATACAAGACTTCATTTAACATACAGTTGTCACAACAAATACTACTCCAAAAGCTCCCATAGTCTCATTTTATTTGCAACTGATATTTTACTTTTATTATATACCATATCTGACCGGCGGAATATGTCATTTGTCTTGTGAGATGTCGAACCAGAGTTAATAACAAAACTTTAATGGCTTTCATGATCACCAAAAGTGAGCAAAGATTTTTATTTGTAAACAAAACACCTTTCTCAAGGTGCTTTCTCTTTTTTACAAATATTACACATACCTTTACTTTTTAACGTGTATTTTATAGTTTGCTAGATGATGCAGGCTATTATACTTGAAGTAACATCTTAGAGTAGAAGAATTACTTTCTTCCTTTTTAGGGCAAAATCATGCAATATGATATTTTTTACAATCGAGCGGTTTCTTTCTGTTGATTTGAAATCAAACGCCCTTTTATACAATGCATTTACCTTAAACTTGTTTTCTTTTGACATCAAATAAGAATAGTTAGAGTTTGTTTTGCAACAGGCTTTGACTCCCAAGCAGAACTAAAAATTACTATATTGATCTGGCAACATAGAGAGAATTTTAGATATGATCTTATTACCATGAATATTTTCACTAACAGACTTCAATCTCAAAGCTTAATTCTCCAAATTACAAATATGAAGAGTGATATAGGTAACATTGTCATGGGTATAAGGTAAAAAAGTTTTGTAAAAGCTAACTTTTTTTTGCTGTATGTGCTTACCAAATTTCAAACATAGCTCATCAAACATATATTTGGCTGTAGCACAATTTATAACATGCATTAGATTTTTTTTATCAATGCTTGTAAAAATGGCATCCTTTTTAATCCATGATGCTTTTTTGTCCTTGTCTGCAACTACGTTTTCCAGTTTTATTGTTCCATTTACAATATTGTAGATATCATTTGCCTTAACTAAAACATAATGGATTGAATAGCTACGCTATAATATATGTTAATTGTGGATATAGTCCAAGCATATAACTATAATATACTCTTAAATTGAAAAATGACACCTGGTCATGGGTATCAAAATTGGATCTTTGGCTTAGCACACCAATGCTACAATCATTGAGCTATCCAGTAGTCCTTCTTCACTGATATTTTAAGGCAGAGTTTGTGATAGGCATGCATAAATCATCGGCTACAAATGTGTGATCAATTAAAATCACGAGCTATCAGATAACACAACCACTTTCGACTCGGAAATAGGCTTTTTGCTGCCAGTAGCACAATTATATTTTGTACGACTGCACATATCATGTTGGATTAAATAGTTATGTTAAGATATTATATTTGTTAATTACGGTTATAGCCACATCTAAATATTATATTATCTAAATTGAAAAATGACACCTGGATACCAGAATCAATTCCTGTATAGCTTAGTGGTTAGAGCATTAGCTTACTAAGCCAAAATTCCTGGGTTCGATTCCAGTGTCCAGGTGTTATTTTCCAATATAAAGAATTGAATAAAACAGTTAATTGGAATTTATATACCTAAAAGCTGCCATCAAAATTTATTTTCTCATTTTGAAAAACATAATTAGAACTTCTAATTATTAATTGTTGCCCATTTTACTTACTTGGAAACTTTACTTAACAGTTTTTTTACCAAAGTTTTATCTTCACTCCACATTTTATTTATTGTTTTTACTGTTTTCTTACTAGCAAAGTTCCTAAGCCTGTTGGTTTTTAAACGAAATAAAGAGGCATTACAGTAAAAATGTATTTGAAGGAAAAAAATTTAATAAGAAGGTTAACATAAGAGTTTTAAATTTCTTGACACACTGGTAAATAACAATATAGAGAATAACCATTTACAATTATTTTCTTTTTCACTGTCCAAGGCAAAATATTCTTCAATTAGTCCTACTTTTAATATGCAGGGCAGACTGTATTTGTCACATAAGTTAAAAAATAGCAATATTAATTCTTAGGAGTTAAGATCTAGTCCTAGACATAAAGACACAGTAAAACTTTAATAAAAGAGGATTGATTTCACTTTAAA